>BHDV01070409.1:52266-65222 GCA_005406045.1 Adoxophyes honmai | reverse complement strand
ATGATTATTCACGAGCGGTCTCTAGGACCGCACGTAGGTTGTTATTTTACAGAAATTGGACGTAGGTGGTTAAGGGTTAAATTAACTAAAAACGTAACACGAGCTTCCTTCGTAGTTGCGCTGACTTGTGCTAGATTTAAAATAGGAACAAGTCATAATACTTAACTAAGGAGGAAGGAATACCAGCCAGTCGCCAACACCATGTTATACCGACTTGGTATTACATGGATCTCACAACTTTTTACCGCAGAACAACTGAGTTGCGAGACTTGGTTTTTTTGACAAGTATTGTTTTTGATGGGATTAAATTATACATGAAGCTACTAAATTATTCCTAGCGAAATACCATTAGATTCATATTTAACTAATGACTATACCGAGATATTAATTCGCTTCACATTACAGATTAATTACTTATTTACTTCCTTCAATATTAGTTCCGCCTTACATTTCAACCTTGCATACTGCCTTGTACTTTACTGTGCTGCCGGTGACATAGTTTTAACTTAGATAATGAGTGTAAAAACCTAATTATGCAAAAGTTAGTTTTAATCAACTTACTTAACTTTTTACCCGAATTTTTCGACCCGTGTGGTGCCGGGTTAAAATAGCACCTCCCCTTTTCTTCCCATGGGTGTCGTAAGAGTCTACTCTGGGAAAGAGTAGTTAGTGTATTGTGGGCGATGGGCTAGCAACCTGTCACTGTAATATCACGTTTAACCATCTGGTAACCCTGAAATTACTAAAAGTGGCACTGGATTTTTGAATTCATGTGCTTTGCCTAACGGTCTTGGGAATACAGGCGTGAGAATATGTATGTGTGTATGTATGTCTTAATTTTTTACTTCCGTGTGCTCTGCCTACCACGTTCGGGAATACAAGTGCGATGTGTGTATCTGAAATGTTAACACACTTCATGCCCAATTAACTTGCTTAAATGCTCATTATTAATTAGTGTTAAAAAATCGCGTGTTGATAACTTGATTGCGTACGAGAAAAAGCAGTAAAAATTTTACGATATTTTAATAATGCTTAAAGTATTCTCATAAGCATACAATTGTTAATATGACTGATTTTCCTCCCATAGTTATAACTACATAGAAAGGCGTGTTTGTGTCAGTATTGTCACAAAATTGGTAAAATTTACTCGAATGTTTCGTTAAACAATAACAATTATAACACGCCTACCAAAGGCGTGACTATAACTATTCATTTTAATTTGATTCCGTAGTAATCAATTAATAATAACAATTCTGTGTATGACATAGCTACTAAGTCATAGACATAGATTTTGCTCAGTTTGGCGTCAGTTCGCTCCGGTAAGACTGATGCCAGAATGATGGTTGAAAAACACTGTCTGACAAGTCTGACAGTAGACTGATAGAAAAGGAATAGGTTAGGTATGTTTTAATCGCTCAGATATTTCCCGGCCGGTGCGATGTGCGCTCTTTCGTTTTTTTCGAATATTACAACGGATAGGTACAGTGCCGCTGCCGCTTCCGCTGTCATTGCGTTTAGGGCTTAAGACGACACGCTATCAACCTGACACCTGTTAACCTGTATATACAGGTCTTTTATTTAAAATTAAACCTATAATTGTGTTAAAAGTAATTAAAAAAGCGGTTAGTGTGCAAAGTTGAAATACGCTAAAAATGGTTACCTACGAAACTTAAAATAGTCATGATTTTGTCAATGTACTTAAAGTTTCATAATATAATCAGATATAATCTCACGCCTATATTTTCATGTATTTAATATGCCTTTTAACTTGGAAACCGCACGTTCAGTAATCTGCAAAAAATCAAATGAGGCCACTAAGATACAGTGCGTGTTTTGTTCGGAAATAAAACTGTTCGCATTAAGTTGCCTTGACTTTTCGCGCATGCGCTGCGCACTTTCATTCGTCTGCAAAAAATCTTATTTGCATGGTTGTTACGTGCGTAAAGACTAGTTTGTAGCCTTTGATACTAGACATAAATAGACGAGCAAAAAATTGGAATTCCTACGCGTTTGTCCTTAGTGACTTTGCTAGGCGCCTATTTTTTTAACTGGGCTTGAGTTTCTACTTAATATGTCCTCTACACCACAAAACATGGATTGACGAGGTAAGCCGAAGTGCCTCTATACACTGTCGTATTCTTCTTACATTGTTCAACTTCTTAAGAGCGTGCACACAAAATTCGGTGATTTTGATGTTTTTCCAATGCTTTAGAAAGCTATAAATCCTTAAGTTTTTAAAGAAAAACTACTGTAACATATAAATAAACTCTTTTTCTAGGGATTAACGGAAAAAAATATTTTATTAGCAACACAGATTTCTTTTACTTAGCCAATTTGTTGAAGGGTTTTCACAAAAATACGCGTCAGAGCTGTCTTTCACTTGAAAATTTGCCATTAAAATTTACCATAAACGATATAAACTTGTTATTATCTGATAGACAATATAGTCTTCTGGGGATTAACGGATTAACATGAATCAAATTATTGGTTTTTATTATTCAAATATCATTTTACATAATTTGAAAGTTGAACCATTACTTTATTTTTTTTCTCATTGATTTTAATGTAATTACAAATGAAACAATTTTATTGTAAATTTACAGAATATGTTTAGTCTAACCATATTTTTTTTCATGGCTAAATATGAGTTAATTTACATTTCACGATTTTTTAAACATTGGTCCAAAACCACTAAGGTCAGGTGGGGGAAGAGAAACGCAGGGATAAGAGGGCTCTACAGACTATAATCACTCATAACTCGACGAGTTATGGTCTGTGGTGCCTCTTACCCCTGCCCTGCCCCTGAATTTCTTTTCCCCCTCCTGACCTTATATTACGTTCGTAAAAAATGTGTGCGCCCTCTTAAGGAGGTTTTAAAGCGTTAAAAGGTGGTACATTTTCGAAATTCGAGTGTCTCAATCGCTTCATTCGTCTCGCTTAGTCACATTTCATCAACCATCCTTAAAATATGTAATTTTCATTCCAGTCTTTAAAAATATTTTGTAATTACGATCCCATATGAGTATACCCGAATCAGTAGCAATTTACTAGACTATAATTATTTGATCGTGTTACAGTTTGTCTGTCAGGTAATACTAACATAATACCAAAAACTACTAAATCCTTAGGCATGTAAATCAATAAACTATAACACATTATCGCATGACATTGAATAGGACTTCTGCTGTATCTAAGTTGCGTCGATACCGGTAGTGACTTCGAAAATATGCGGAATTTAATTTGTAAATCTATTGTCAAGTATGCTTGATAGAACACATTTATACATTTGAATACATTATATTTGAACTACGTCTGATATAATAAATCATAAGTTTAATGAATTATAACTAACCTCTAGTTATTGTGAAAAGGTTGAATGTAATCTCGTTACATAAATTCCACTTTCTTACTCTATATTGAGGGGATGTCCATTGACGTTTTTGACGACCTTTACACTGTGCTGTGGATGCTCTTCGTCATTTTTGATGACCTTTACACAATACTATGAACACGTTACGACTTTTTTGATAACGTTCATATTATTTTTATATGGACACCTTTTAACATTTTTGATGACATTAACACAATACCATGGACACATTTCGGCATTTTTGATAACGATCGTAATAAGTGGACATATTTCGACATTTTTGATGACCTACATACAACATAAATCATAGATACATTTCGGCGTTTTTGGTAACATTGAGACTTCGTCATGGATACCTTTTGGTAATTTTGACAACCTTCACGCATTACTGTCGTTGACACAGGATGGGTAAATCCAAAACATTAAGAATTATACCGACTGTTGGATGAATGCCAAGGTTTCAACAATACTTTGACCTGTACTGGCTGTATTGCAGCGACCTTGACTCGACATTCCAGATTTAATAGCAGATAAAACTTTTGCTAGGAAAAGATTGTAGAAAAAATACAAGATAATGATAAAAGCATTGGCAAAGTGCTCAAATATACATACGATCTTAATGTTGAGAGTACAGAAAAGTCAAGAGAGGATTAAGTTAACATATTTATACCCGCTGACGCCGATTGGTGTCAAAATTTTACGGAATATGTCATAACTTATTGCTACAGTAAAATTGGTGTCCTCCGTCGATAGATGGGGACAATGACAATGTCATGGTTATCCCTACATTGTAATTTTAGAAATGTGGTTACATCTTTCTGTTTGGTAAGATGTAGAGGGTTTTGGCATGGATTTACTCAGAAGGGATCAGTAATGTTACTTTTTATAATTTAACGTTTGAAATAGTATAATCAATTTTTATTTTGTGTGAAAAATTGGGGACAGTCATTGACGACGTTATAATTATAATCCATCGTGTTATTTATTCTGGTCTATCACTGCAAAAAAAATAGCTGTACTCTGTTTTTGGAATCCCCCTAGTATTATTTTGCTTTCCCCCTTTTCAAACTTAAGCTTCTTTTATCTAAGCCTTCTTTTTCTAAGTCTAAACAAACAAATATTATGTAGCATTTGTTTCATAGCGCGAAACAACCACAACTGTTTTCAAGAAAACAAAAACCTATCAACGAAACCGTTCGAAAATCGAAATCGGACGTTTCATTTTACCGGAAAATGCATCGCTTCCTCGCCACTCGGATGCACTCGCATTAGCACAGATAACAATCAAATCGGGGACACTGGCGTGCGCGCACGCAGTCGGTAGACTGTGTAATCTAATAACAGGGGATCTACAGTTTTTGCGGCTCTAGGAACATGTTCGCACGCTTCCGACAATATTTAAATGACTATAAGTTATTGATAGGAAATTCTCGCGTATATCGACAGTCTTTTGTCTAGTATTGATGAGCCTCTTAAGTGTATTGAGCACAGTAATTATTGTTTTTAGAGTGGCGTAGTTGTCATTGTTTATGACACTTACTTCAAGAAAAGATTCATTGTACGTTTCTTTTAAAGATCGTATAGTGAAGGAAGAAAAGTCAACGTAGAATTTTGTTAAGCGCTTGAAATTCATCTGATCGTAAAATTAAGTAGTAATGAAGTCAATAAGAAAAAACGGAAAAATTTAGAAGCGTTTCTGACTACCTAATGTTGCTAGACCAAAATCGTTTCTTAACCTCGTGTAGCAACCCAAATTTGGTTCGCGGGCCATATCGAGATGGGTCGCAGAATCCGCGGGACTTTTTAAAAAACAAACCGCAATCACTGCTTTTAATTTGTTTTTATTCTTTGTCAGGGTCTCCTCTAAATCACGCTAGCGAAATTATTTAATACCAATTCAGTTGTTTTGACACCGCTACTTCTTCTAACAGTTCCAACTCCCGATTCTCATGTGCCACTTCACACTTATTTATTCTAATGCATTACTAACTGTGCCAACATTTATTTGCCGATTGTCAATATTGGAAAGTTTCCCTCGAACCTGTGCATTCCAATTGCCAATTTAGCATCTCTACTATTGTGGTTAAAAACACCACGTGGTAACGCTCTGAAAGTCGAGTTCGTGAGACTCGAGAAGAGAGTCTAATATCGAGTTCTGCGAACGAGTTTTCGTGGTATCCGATTGTGGTAAAATACCTGTCTGTTTTGATTACGGACATTGGCGTCAAGTGTTTTCTACAGTTACTTTGATTGTTATGTGGTGAAGTGGCATAGTTTTTCGCCACAGTATTTACTAGATTCTCGTGTTGTGGCGTAGTTTTGATTCGATGTGAAATTTTGCATACGTACAGGCAAATTATTAATTGAAATCCGTCTTAAATAAAACTTTTCAGTGATTACAGTATTATTATTTGTAAAACATGGGTCATTAGTTTTCAAATCAGTTACTCAAATTTTTTTTTTCTTCAATCTACTAATCCAAGAAATTTTATGTGTATTTAATGTTTTAAAGTCTTGCGTCATTTTAATCAAATGCGAAGTGATTCGCCTATGTGATAATTATTAATATACTATTAATTGTAGGTTGATAACGCATCTGCTAACTTACCTAAACATTTAGGTGACCCATTTACGAGTGTTTTTCCATATGATTCACATTTACTTGCAAATAGTTTATGAACAGAAGTTTTACAGAATAGTTCAATGTCTGCCAAATTTAAACTACAAATATATGTAAATTCCGCAATTATTTTAATCTCAAAATGTTATCTTTCATTTAAATTAGACCTGAAAAATCCTAATTCTTTTACTAATGCCACGGAATCTCGAAAGGATCGCTTACGCAATTTAGTTTTAATCATTAATTTATTTAAAACATTCTTGAATTATTTAAAGAAAGCAAATACGGTGGGTGAAAGTGAATTCGCTTAATTCTTACGTGTTTTGGTGAATGTTTAGACAAGGTGAAGTTAAACTATGTTTTTGAACCAATTTTACACTAAAGGCCGGTTTACTTTATTCAATGTTTAGTATCAAGTTTAGAATAATACCTGTCAAATTTTTCTGTGCATGTCTTAAGAGGTTACCTACTTAGGAAAATAGGTAAAGGTATACTTTAGGCGACCAACTAGCAACCTCTTTTGTTTGACGAAAAAACTAAAAATTATACTAAACTCTATTTTTCCGTGGATGTCGTAAGAGGCGACTAAGGATATAAGGCACGTTTAAGCGACAGGCTAGCAACCTGTCACTATTATAACTGACAATTTAAAATCTAAAAAATATGCTAAGTATAGAAGCTGCTACGAAGAGTGAAATGGTCACGGTTTTGCCTATTTACCTATCCTTTCATGTGCCTACCCCATTTGGCAAAACAAGCGTGAAATATGTGATCTACGTGTTTCCATGCCAATGCGCTGAAATTCTAAGAATAGCGCAGAAAGTGATTCGCATTTTTTCGCTCCCAACGTGCCAAGTTATCTGCAGATAATCGTTCAGATATCTTTATCGGCAGTCGTTGCGCTCACGCAATTAGAAACTGGTTAGCGCTAATTAATTGTACAAATTGGATGCGTTCAAATGTTTGATATCGGAGATGTCGAATTACAACACTTGCTGATAGTGATTTTGCTAGAGTTTGCAATCACGTCTTAGAAATAGATGTTCTGAGAAATGATTGCTAGTTCTGATTGATATGTTACTGTATGTCGTTATGTTATCTGTTATATCGTTGCAGCTTTTTTTGCATTATCTTCCGGGGTGAAAAGATGAAATGAAGTGAGAGCGCGATATTGACTGTACTTTTTTCAAGAAGTTTTCGAAATGTAACTTTGGCTATAACGGACGTATTAGATATTAGAACGTAGATACTGGAATTAGTAGGTATTGTTCTTAGTTCGAGTAATGTCACTTTAATACAGTAAATTACATTTCGCACCAACAGATTAGCGTAACTGATGTAAGAGAGGAATGCGGAAGACCTAGTGGCATTACTTCATAGTCCACAAAGCTAGCATGAAAGACAAGCGAAACAAGTCGAGTGAAGATACATTACTACCCGTCATTTTCTGATTGTATCAGATAGATAGCGACAGGTATAGACTATCTCGCGAGCGACTCAGCTTTTCCTGTGCCGTACTACGTGCTGCTAAAACATATTGTAAACTGAACACGAGGGAGACCTCTCCTTTTCCATCTCTTTAAGTTAAACAGGGATAGGCGTTTATATAAATTTTTCATTACAAAACGAGTCAAAATGACTAAATCTTGTAAAAAAAGGTATTCTCGTTTGTTTAAATCGACCTTTAAACTTTTATTTTTGTATCACTTTACAAAAATAAAAGAGAATCCAATAAAAGCACATGGCTCCCAATAAATCCACCCAAGCATACGTTAAATTAACATATTATTAACAACTATCGTCAGTCTTGAGCGATCTCCAATAAAAATGATCCTTATGGTCTTTACGGCCATTGGAATTACAAAATGGCAGTTCTATCCAGTAGGATCAAACTTCTTGATAGGGCCCTATCTAATTCACATTCTAACCAATTGCATGGGAATTATGAAACCATGCATAAGTTACTGACGCGGTCTACCTTGGTCCCTCCCACGGGCACCTACAATCTATGGTCTTAGTAATTTACTAGTTGTCATAAGGAATGTTAATTGAAAAACATATGTAAATGTTTTAGTGGTGTTGTTGATGGGCAAAATGTTAGTAGATAGTTTTAAATGATGATATTGATCGTCGGATAGTCTGATAAGGCGATTCTCTTCGTTTCTTCCGTGATTGAGGGCGTCTATTATTGATATTGATTCATTGTCTCATTTTTAAGAAGTCACATATTTTGAGTTAGGTCGGTTTTGATCTTGCAATGCGATAAGTATAAATTTCATGGCGCAAGCCTCCGATTACTAAGCATCTCATTCTAACTGCTAACAACTTTTTACAGCCACTAATATAATTCAAACAAGACCACATACCAACCTTGCTAACAATAAAGCAATTGATTAAATTAATAATCGAGATCACATTAACAAGCAAAGTCTAAAGCATTCCTAACACAAAGAACAACAGGTGTTCACAAATCGAGTTATTTAGCTCTATAGCGGTCAACTCATCTGCATAACGATAATTTTAACATTAAATGCAGGTTTAGATGTTACGGGACGTGGTCGACACGATCTTGAAAATTGAACTGCTGGTAGAAATTGTCATGGAGAAATTCAATGTTCTTGGCACAGGCAGTGATGGCATTAGCAAGAGTCCTATTTAACTACATTGAAAAATACGTACCTATAACTCTTTACTTTCGGGTTCTGTGTAGTTAATGTTCCAAAATCCAAGATATTTTCTTCAAGGCATGTATTAATATTTTTGTAAAATAATTTAGAGGCAAATCTTACAACGCTTTTTTTAAGCGCTGGCAGACTAAAAGTAACTGGTAAAAGTGTTTTTAGGAGCCTATTTACAAAAAAGTAACCAAGGAATTAGGTTTAGGCACAGAATAGATAATAGTTGGTTTAGGCGACAGACTAGCAACTTGTTCTTTTATAACTCTTTCAAACCTAAAATTTTATTACAAATCCCTGCGAAGCTTAAATTTGTTACAGTTTTGCCTATGTAAAAGTTTCATGCGCTCTGCCTAATCCAGAAGCATAGGCGTCATTTAAAAATATGAATGTCACGTTCGTATGTAATTTCAAAAATATTATTACAAGTTGTGATACTTGATGACTTATTGTCATGACATCTAAAAGCCCCCACAAGCCTCCATGCCCTTACACTTCACTTGAATGAACTTTCACGAGGTCTCGAGAACCTGTTTCCATTTCCCACTTAGCATTTGCTTTCTTGGTAAAAATCTGGCGGTTTCGTTGACACGTTGCGGTTCGCGGTATACTTGTTTGGTTAGCCGTGACATTATTAACGGCCTTTTGCTATTACTGTTTCTGCCTTTTCGCGATTCTGCACATGAAAGACAGCTGCGAAAAATATTGCGCAGAATCGAGAATAGAAAGACACAGTAATGGCATACACACAAACATACATACTATAACGCCTATGTTCCCAAAGGGGATAAGCAGAGCACACGTAACATGACATAGATAAAACCAAGATGTTAACTACTTATTTCACAAATCGCAGCCGCTTGTAGCATAATCTTAGGTTTGAAAACAGATGGAAGAGGTGGTATAATAGTGATAGGTTGCTAGTCTGTTACTTTTTTTTCATATTCTTTCTGCATAATTTTCAAACACAGCTGCGGAGAATATTGTGCAGAATCGCGAATAGAAACAATAATGGCGTAATTAGTGTCAAATAATTCCTTGGTTGGCAAAATCCAAGTTATAGACAATAGTAAATATGACTGATTGTTGTGGCTGTTTGATGCGAATTGAATGGACGATGATGTAACTAATAAATGTCAAACAATATCTAGTCAGCAGATACTTATGCAGTTGAATACATCCACACATCAGCATTACGATTGAATTACCAAATGAGGCTGGTCGCGCGAAACGTTAGATACCTACTTAGTCAAAGCTTTTAGCGTAGGTATTATTTTAGGTTCAAAGTTAGATTATGGAGTTATAATTGCGACAGGTTGCTAGCCTGTCGTTTTTTACCTAAACCCATTTTCCTTAGTGGCCTTTTGGGACGTCCAAGATAGAAACGGAGAGATTTATTCTAACCCGACTCCACGTGGCTAAAATACGTACCAGTGGTTTTAGTCTATCAACCCTCACAGTAATGTACTTAATAAAGATTTGACTAAACTAGATTTCAAACAAATATGCTGCAAGTGGCCCTTAATTGTTTGTAGTTACATACATACATACATACATACATACATACATACATACATACATACGGGGGGCCTGTATTCCCAAATGGCGGAATCAGAGGACACAATAAACTTGCATGGACAGAACCATGACTATTTTCTCGTTTCAATGCCCCCTTAATCTCAATTTTACGTTTAAAAATGTATCATCATCGTCATCAGCCTATATACGTCCCACTGCAGGGCACAGGCCTCCTCTCAGTATGAGAGGGCTTGGGCGATAGTTCCCACGCGGGCCCAGTGCGGATTGGGAACTTCACACACAACATTGAATTACTTCGTCGCTGTGTGTAGGTTTCCTCACGATGTTTTCCTTCACCGAATAACTCGTGATAAATATCAAATTTATTATCGCACATAAATTCCGAAAAAATCAGAGGTGCGAGCCCGGGGTTTGAACCCACGACCCTCTGCTTGAGAGGCCACAGTTCTAACCGCTGGGCTATCACGGCTTAAAAATGTATGAAACGTCTATAATAGTAACAGGTTGCTAGCCTATTTCCTTAGTCGCTTCTTTCAATAAAGGAATAAAATGGAGAGGTGGTGATTCGACCTTACGCAGTCTACATACCCCTTAATAAAAACAATACAAAACCATTTCAAAATGACCTACATATTTATAAACAACACTGTCATAGTAATGGGAGTTTAATAACTGTTAATTGCAACTTGTCCTACAATTAAGAGCATTTCAAGATATAACTTGACAACTATTTATTGAACGGAATGCATGACGACAACATGGGTAATGAATTGTAATTAGATGTCAATCATTAAAGATATATAATTGAGCACCGAGTGTTGCTATCATTAAAAGCATACATACAACAATCTACCCATGGTTCCGAATGATGTAGGCAGAGCGCACGAAAGATGACGCAGACAAAACCAGGATTGTGACTGTTTCACGCTTAGCCACTTCTAGCATAATCTTAGGTTTGTTAACAGATTGAAGAGGTAGTATAATAGTGACAGGTTGCTAGCCGGTCGCCGAAAGCACACCTAAACATATTTCGTAAGTCGCCTCTTACGACATTCACGGAAGAAATTGAGAGGTGCTATTCTGTCCTGACATCACACGGCACCTTAACTTAAAACCTAAAAAAATGTTAGAAATAATAGCTAAGTTTGTAGTGAGTGACACTAAATGTAAAAAAGTACAATTTCTACACAGTTAAACTTACTTGTAAGTACGTTAAATAATCGTTTTTAAACGCGCAGCAATGTCTGCTTATAAATACACATAAACATTTTCTTTCTACCAAACTTTGGTTACAACTTGCGCGTGCACATTCTGTCTGTACCATCGCGAACAGGGCTTGTTGAACCACTTACCTATGTTTGTAACTTGGTCGTGTAATACTAATCCAATAGCTAACATCTGTCAGTCACATCGGTCATTGATTACACGTCTAAATTGCGAACAGCGGCAAGTGGCTCAACAATCCCTGTTCGTGTCTGTACCTATCAGAAGACGGATGATTAATTTGAAGCAGTTTTTTGTCGCTATGTTTGCTATGTTTTGGGCCCGTTACTCGTACAGTATTATCAGATACCGTTTTGGCTATTCTACATATTGCTTCGTACATTTAGACTGCAGAGAGGTTCAATATTTATGAGTTATATTTATTGTATGTAGTAATACATAGGTACATACATGACACATTTCCAAGTGGGGTATGGATATCATACGAATCGTTACATAGTCAAAACCTTGTCTATTCTTCGTTTTGCAGCCACTTTTGAGATATTTTTAGGTTAGGTTAGTGTAATAGTGACAGGATGATAGTCTGTCGTTTAAAGCATACCTAAGCCTATTTATCCTTAGCCGCTTCTTACGACATTAGATTTAGAGTCTAGTCAAATCTAATCTACTTTTAAATCTCCATTTTTTAGCGCCAAAGCCAAACAAACAGTCAAGCATAATTTTTGTAGTAAACTTGGCTCTCCTTTTTACATACATACATACATATTCTCACGCCTGTATTCCCAAGAGGGGTAGGCAGAGCACCTGAATTCAAAAATTCAGTGCCACGTTTAGCTATTTCAGGGTAACCAGATCTCCTTTTTACATTTATGTTTTTAGTGGGATTATAACAAAGAACAGGCAACATCGGCAGTGTCATTTTAGTATCTTTGAATAAAAAATAGATCATTAGACAGTCTATAATGCGAGTGTTGCCATGCTAAACCTTCAGAGTTGCTTCCACGTTTATAAATGTAGGTATATCATCTCACTAAGGCAAGTACAGTAAAAGTAATGCAAAATCAATGTTCACATTACAGACCTCATTCATTCAAACATACTTTAGCACTTTACCGCCTTCGAGTTCGCACTATGATACAAAAACAACATAAACAAGCTCTCCATGCGCTTCACGCATAAAATATTCCGCATAAATTGGAAACACTGGGATTATCATGCAATCCCGCAATTTATGGCATGTGTGGCGCATGCATGGAAGTCGAAAGCGTGGGAAGTTAGACCATTGTTACATGCTATGATTGAAATACTGGTCATTTTGTCGCGATAAGTGGCTTCGGGTATTGTCATTAGAGGAATCGCGAAGTGGTATTTAATTTCCAAGTACTTGTTCGCTTATTTGTTGCTGCTTGTCTAGACAATCGAGTTAAGCTTGACATGTTTCGTGGTAAGGACCGTATCGTTAATTATGGAAACAAGTAAAATACTCGTAATTTGTGGTAACATTTTATATTATAGGAAAACAACTAAA
>BHDV01070409.1:7990-49565 GCA_005406045.1 Adoxophyes honmai | reverse complement strand
ATGGAGCTTTATTTTAATTAAAATAAATAAATTCAATGATTTAAATCACTCAGACACGAATTTACCACCTTGGTGATTTTACGCCGGGTACTCCTTGTCTTGTCGATCATGAAAGTTGTGTAAACGTGCCGCTGGAAGGCGCTGTCTCGGTTCCCATACAAATTGTGCTCTCGTGCTAAGTTTTATTTGTTTTAAGCGTTTATTCTGTGCGTTCAAATCCCTGCGAATATTCGTCAGGCGACAGACAGGAAAACGCTATGCGTCGGTGGTAGGTAGTCGTTAAAAAAGTAACCGGTAACCCATCGTCCGTCTGGCCGGTAACTAATGGCATAGATACCTTTACCCTTATGGGCCCTATCTATACCACGGAACCGGCTACACGACCTTGCTAGGCGAACGGCTGAAGTAGCGGTGTGTACCGGTTTGGGTACGGGCCTTCCTACACATTCCACGAGGTTTTGATGGGTGACAGTCCGCATTGAGAGCGGGTGAGCCGGCGAAATCTCGTATTGTTTTCCATATGTGACTACCATTACACTATTAATTTGACACCGTCAGACTATTTCTTGCGTTAACCACTCTAATTCACTGACGTATGTATAATCAGTTATAGGGTGAAAGTACCAATGCTCGACGTCTCAACGCCCAGTTGATGACACCCATCTGTCACCTGTCTTACTATGACATAAGGTTGCAACCGCCAAGTAGTGGGTCAGTGTCGAGCACCGGACGTTTACCTTAGTAGTTTCAAATAGGTAAAAACGTCGAGAGCATTCTTATAGAAGCAGATCTTAAGCACATCACTAACGCCGCAATTGCAAAGTTCAAGTGACCATTGCAAAACGATTTCACGTAAAACTTAAAACGTCGTTAACCTTGTAATTAAAGAATTGAATATGAATATTCATTCGCGCTATTAAAATCTCATCTAAATCTCTTTAATGGTTTTCAAAGTGCAACGACAAATGAAATGGTTTGTCCTGAATTGTACGAGTTGGGTTAAAATTGAGTAAGATTAAGTATTCTTATTAAGAATGTGATTTTTTATAGGTTATTGAATATTTATGATTGTGTATGTCACTTAAAACACTCCCAGCAAAATGAAAACAACAGCTTATCAATTAAAATTACCTTAAAATAAAGTAATTATTGAACAGAGATCCTGGGTCCATGGGGTGTCGGCGCCACATTTTTTACGCATACATACTAATCAGAATTATGTAGATATTGTACATGGTAAACAAGGCAGTAAAGAAACCTTATTTTGAAAATGAGATTATTGTTCTTTGGGTTATTACAATAGAATTTCTGAAAAACGAACAATTCTATAGATAAAACAAACAAAACACAAAAATGGGCGTCACAACATGCTTGTTGTCTTGTTTATCATGGTTGACAAACCACAAAACTAAATATTCCCCTATTTTCTTACCGCATTTTAAGATGCATAATTTTATCAAACACTACACTAAAATGTCACCTAAATCCGGTCTCGTTCCGTTACGTCACCCCTCCGATTGACCAACGCCATTATCTTTAAAAGCGCTCTTAACTCTTTCTAGAACTCCACTTGTTAGTGCATTAACTGACCGCGAGAGTGCGTTGCTGATGCAACTTAACGGTGAAGTCTTAATCGCCACTTGTCCAAGCGGTTTACAGGTTCGACCTAATTTGTTGTATCGAGTAGTCAATATAGTTGGCGACTTTGTCATTTATTATGCAGAGGCATAGATTTCTAAATCTAGAGAAGGTGATGAACAAAAATATAAGTCGTCAATTCATAATAAGCACAAATGGGTGTTCTAGATTATCTTAACTTTGGTTAGAATGAATCAGTGTTCTCTCATTGATAACAATTTACCTTGGGAGGGGAAAAGGTGAGAAGATTTTCTTTGTTGTAATGAATTAGCAGACACTTTAATAGATAATAGTCAGCCACTTCAGAAACTGATCATACAATCCATAAAATCCTCTCCGTTTCTGAATAGTTCAAAATGTTTCAATCAAATAACGTGTCCATTTTTTTCGTAGATGTTCTAAGAGGCGACTGGAAATACGATAAGATTGTAGTGTAGATGATGGGTTAGCAACATGTCCCTACTTATACCATTTTATCCAATTTATAGTTGCTATAAGTCGTCCCAAACATGTATTAGTCAAAATCTTGTCCATGTAACATTTCAAGTGCTCTACCTATTCCTTTGAAAATCCAGAGGCGTGATTTTGTGATTTTATACTTAAAAATTACCTACTTCGGAATGTTTTGAACTTGTGAAGGAAACCATTGAGCATTTTTTTGTAGTTAAAACGTTACGTAAATTATCGCAATACGAAGTGTTCCAGCTTTAATTAAAATAACTGCACTAAAGTACTTCTCAAGACTCCGTTTGCAAACTCAACTTATAATTAAGTCAAACAAAGACAAGGAAGCCGAGACGTGTCATTAGCTAAATTGTGTGTATGGCCAAATGGGAAAGTAACTAAGTGAACCGTGACCTGGGAAGGTCGGATGCAAGCTGTGTTGCCAGATTTAAAATTGGAATAAATAAAGGAAAAATAAGTAAATATGGCGTCTTTTAAATATGATGGACGCATTGAAGAGTGTCCTTTTATGGACCAAAATAAGCAGAAAGGAAACGAGACATCTTTTACTTGCTGTTTTTTTTCAGATTTGATGTTAATATTGTCAATAAGACATCACGATTTTATTCCCAAATGGTCTAGGCAGAGCTCACTTAAGTTTTCGCAGCAAACCAGTACAATTTCGTGTTTCAAAACCATTTCTAGTAACTTTTTTGGGTTTTTAATTAAGAGATACGATAGTAACAGGTTGCTAGCCTGTCAACTAAAATGTGTCCTTACACTACTTTTCCATCCATGGGAGAAATGGAGAGGTGTTATTCTAAACCCACACGGACCTACAATAATTTTAAGGATTCTCTAAACGAAGACTGAGCGAATTCAGGAACACTATTTATTGCTTCTTGCTATGAAGAAAACGCTTGTAGATTTTCTATTGGAATAAGTAAGGTTATTTCATAAACCTAATAAATAGCAACACTAAGCTTATACATGTGATGCAATAGGAGGCTTCTTGGGCCATTTTATTACTTCATTCATGTTCGTCTTCACCCGTCTTATTACCTATTGGGCGAATGTATTACTGTGTTATTGACGACATAATAGTGTGTTTATGTGTGTCTGTGATAGATCAAAGTATTTTAAAAACATCTGTGCTCTTGATGAAAAATGAACACCAAAGCTTCATTTAAATGTCGATTGCACGCAACAGCAGCAAAGGACGTGTCGCTGCGATATTATTGATATCTATGCATTTTTAGGGTTAGTGTATTGTGGGCGATGGGCTAGCAACCTGTTACCGCAATATCACGTTTAACCATCTGGTTACCCTGAATTTGCTAAACGTGGCACTGGATTTTTGAATTCATGTGCTCTGCCTACCCCTCATGGGAATACAGGCGTGAGAATATGTATGTATGTATGTATGTATGCATTTTTAAGAAGCGATGCGATGCCTGACGACACGTCGTTGAGTAGCAGACGACACGTTAAGGCGATCGTCTTTTTAAGCACATTATTCTAAGTATAACATAACAATGACATGCAATCTCGCCTGTGTTCCCATGTGAAGTAGGCAGAGCAAAATAAACGTGACACAGACAATAGCTATTTCGCGTATCGTAGCCACTTCCAGTTGTAAGTTTACAAACAGATGGAAGAGGTATAAATAGTGACAAGCGATCCTTAACCTATTTTCTTAGTAGAGTCCTACGACATCCACGGAAGAAATGGACTGTTATTCTAACTAGACACAAAAAATTCTGATTCTATTCTGAGTAAAAATAACTTCAAAAATTCGTTTGACTAGTCACCGCGGTATTTTAGATTAAGGGCTATCCCTAAACATGTCGAGCTAAACTCAATTAAATATGTGAGTTATCTGCATTTTGCGTGGTTCTCTGTCTGAAGATAGTGCCCTCAGGGTATGGGCCGAGTGACGCAACGTTTTTTGAAACCTCGCTGACCTTTGCAGTGACCACGCCTTCATAAAAAGTTTTTTTAAATGGGTTCTGTTTTTATTATGTGAGGTAATTGAGTTGAGTGCTAGTTACTTCAGTTTGACGTAAATGTGTCTTTTGGGCTGTTAACCTCTCGCATGCCTAAGGCGTGTCACAGACTAAGCAGATACGTTAATAATTTATCTGCGAATCAATGCCATCTTTCCACATGTCGGTGCCAACAGATACTTGACGGTAAAATATTAAGTTATCTGCGCTAGGGGTGTTCTAGTTCATTGAATTGTATAGGGAGCGATATTGACAGATATCTGTTCTGATACAGCTAGATAATATGTTATCGTATCTGCTTAGTTTATGACACGCTTTAGACCTGATCCGTCGATCCGAGAGAAGTGAAACCGGAAAGCACTATATTTGTGGTTGAGCCTAAAGAATAGTGTTATTTTTTATCATTTGTACATAATAAAATAAAAATAGGGAGGGTAGCGCTTGAAGTTGTCAAACTAGAACCTCGTGTTTAGTTTGCGGCAACGGAACCCTAAATCCATTTAGCAATCAGCTGTCACATCACGAAAGTAGCCGCTAGCCAATCAATGGTACAGTCGAACACAAGCGGTGACATAACGCGTCAACAGGTGGCGTTGTGTAACGAAGATTCCAAGATGGACTATAGTCCGAATAGGGTTCACAGCTCTGCTTTAAAGTAGTCGTGAATATAAATAACAATAGTCATGGAGATTTGGAGGAAAATGGGATGCTTTTGTTCAGCTGCCTTACATCATACGAACTCGTAAAAAAAAATTCGCGATCTAAAACTAAAGCTAAAAGTCAGTGTTTTTTTTATCTTGGATCATCATTCAATATCTAATTTTATTTTTTATTTTATTTCTTTCAGTAAGTATCTTAAAAACTACTTATAAATCAGATTTAGTTTAAACCTGTCTATGAATAATCACTAGTAAACCTACTTTAAAAAAATGCATCGAAGTCAGTTTTACTCATTTTAGATTTACGCACAGAGAGCTCAAAAATTATTAAAGCCTTGTATCGAATATATTATTATATTCGATCGAAGTCTTTCTTTCCTACTAAATGCATACTCACATACACAGTCATCACACATTGTGTTCCCAAATTCTAATGTCCTTATAAAATGTTAAATAAAATTGTAAGTTATTATTAATCATTCTTTCGCCCGCGGACTCCCTAGAATAGACTCATGGACCCCAGGGGTCCGCGAACGTTGTAAACACATCACTATGTTGACGGCAATGAGTACCGTGCAGTCCAAACGATGACATAATGCGTCAACAGATGGCGTTGTTGTGCAATGAGGTTTGTCCGCGTACTGTCGAGTTACTTTATTACTGCTATGGATTTATGAAAGATGCTATTTTTATGTAAATTTTACTAAAATTATAAATAACACATCAATCAATGAAAAGTCCAAATAGGATTAGTTGTATTGTATGACTCTTTATTGCACATAAAATAGTTACAGAAAAACAGAGTACAGGATTACAGCTTCATGTACAAAGGCGAACTTATCCCTGATTAGTAAGGCGTGAACCGTAATTGCAATTAGGATAAACATACATACACAAATATCACGCCGATATTCACAAACGGGATAGGCAGAGCAAATGAAACGTTACATAGAGAAACCTTAACTATTTCACGTTCCGTAGCTATATTTGGCACAATTTTAGATTCGAAGTTAAAGATTGAGGTAGGTATAATAATGACAGGTTGCTATAGTATACCTTATCCTAAACTTAGTCGCCTCTTACTACATCCACCGAAAAAATGGAGGGGTGTACTTTTAAACTCAACGCCACAACCATGTTGAAGGTATTTAAGTCTTTGTAATGTCCCACATTTTTTCTTTCAGGTTTATTTCATAAACTACAATTTTGAAGCCTTTCTATACACACAAATTACTATCAACGAATGTGAACGATTTGTAATAACGAGGTACAAAAAAAATGAAATTTAAACGTGACTAAAATTAATTTCAGCAGTCAGTCAACCGTGACCGACTATACATTTGCATTGACATGCCAAACATGACGAGTATTTGTACATCCTGCATTTCGCTGTCGGACTAACATGTGTAATTTTGTTAGCACCAGTCGGTAAATACCACCTACATACCTACTTTGTATTGATGTCGCATAATATGAAAGGTAGGGGTTATATAATATGGGAAAAGGCGTGAACTTTGCTCTATGGAAGGTTCGTAGTGAACGTATCAATTTATTTTCTTTGAATATAGTTTTTCATACATATAGGTACGTTAGGTATAACTTGTGTGTATTCCCAAACGAAGAAGACATACCACAAGAAACTCTACATAGTCCAAACCATGACATAAAATTTGTCTTTACCTAGTCGCCTCTTACGTCATCCTCAAAAAATGATAATTATGGAGAGTTTTTTTTTAATCCGACACGACACTCGGGCATCGTAATTTTTCAGTTTGTAATTAAAAGAGAGAAAAGAGCTTTGTTAGTAATCCGATGAAATTATGAAAGTTTTTAATTTACTTAGTCACGAACATTCCATATGATAGCTGTTTGTATCCTTAAACTGAGTCCTAATTCCGTAAACAAGGGTTCAATCCGTTCAACAGGGAATGCGGACATTTTTTATCCGTAATGCATGTTCATTTAAACTGTTATTAGCGCCATCTATGTATGGCATTTGTCACTAACGTAAGCTTTACTTTGGTGTGACGCACGCTCACTAAGGTCGTAAAAAGTTATCCTACTTGACGCTAGATGCCGCTGTTTTCTATATTTTATAATAATAAGAATATAAGACATTATTTGATGTAAAATCTGTTGCTAAAAAAAGAGCATATTAAATTCTTCTATGGCTTGTTTTGCTTTGGTTTATCGTGATTATGATTAGAAATATTTTTGATGAAGCTTTCAATTTTATTTTGACGCAAACAGGCTCTACCAAAAAAAATTCTCAAGTAGGAAAAGAACAATACTTATGCTGATTTGGCAATCCTTAATCAAATAATGCATTGAGAAATTGACGACAATAGACTTATTGTATTTGAATTCACAACGTTTGTCAGTTTATGCAAGATATTAAAAAATGTTAATGTGAAATAACAAATATCTGCATTACTTTGGCGGCCCACGAAATTTCACATATTAATATTAACTATCGCTACGATAACGTAACCTTATTTTAATAGCTTGGCAAACTTTGAGATTCTCAATAAATCTAAATTAGTTTTTGATTTATTATTGTTGTAGACTTTTAATGTTTTCTAATTGAAATAGTTCAATAGTTAATTGAAAATGTGGATTGTAATTGTATTTCGATAACTAATTAGATAATGAATTTACTTGGAAATTTAGTCTTTTTTTTAAATGCAAAAGCAAAGAGATGTATACTATAAAATTAGCCAGCTCGTTGCCCTGAATTTGACAGACAAAGTAGATATTAAATAGGTAGATTTAAATTTACGTGATACATTTATATCATGCCGTAAACAAACATAATCAACAGAAATTAAAAAGAAATTGTATAAAACGGTTCAATAAAATAATTTTTCAATAGCTAATTAGTTATTTTTATTGAATTCGCTGTACTTGAGTACCTACACTGACTTATCTGTGACGATGTTTTTAAAACACTGTCTACAACAGAACACCTTTCAATTTGTTCTTATATCTATTCTCTTTCTTCCAGAGTTATAAAGAAAAGGACGCAGGAAAAGTGGTCCTCTACACGACGACCATGGGCATAGTTCGCAGCACGTACCAGCGCTGCAACTTGGTGAAGAAGATCCTGAGGAACCTCCTGGTGAAGTACGAGGAGAGGGACGTCTTCATGAGCACGGAGTACCAGGACGAGATCCGGGATAGGATGAAGAGTGATCAGATTAGGATCCCGCAGCTGTTTGTCGACGGGCACTATGTTGGGGTAAGTGTATACCTACTGTTTTTAATAAAAAGTAAATTTTTGTCCGAAAACTTTTAGAAAAAGCGCGAAAATACGCATAAAGTTATGAAATTTTTGCTGTTATTTGCAGAATTTTCTGCAGAACCCTTCTAAAAGTTTTGATCAGTTTAGTTGACCTACACTTATTGATGGAATTTTGAATAACTTTTTTCACACAAAGATTTCTCGCATGTGAAAATGAAAAACGGCTTAGCTGATCCGGTGCTAGATTCCATTATATTTACACTGACAGGTTTAAAATCTTGTTAATACTTGTAGGTAGCTAATTACCTACGTAACATTTTCTCATTATAATGTAATTATAATTAACCCGTTAAAGGTTTTAATTAAGGAATATACCTACGAGATGACACTTCAGAGTAAAACTGGGATTACTCCCGAGTCTTTAAAGGGGAAGATAAGGTTGAAAAAATCGGCCAAGTGCGAGTCGGCCTCGCGAAAAGGGTTCAATAATATGCAATAAGTCAATGGAAGGTAAATTGCAGTTTATGACGTACCGTAGAATGCTGAAACATTGCCATTTACCATTACTTACATTATCACAAGTACCTGCTTGTTACTGTTATGTATGTCGATCTAAAATGGAGAACAATTTTTTTTCCGTGGACGTCGTAAAAGGCAACTGTTAGCAACCTTAACTTTAAACCTAAGAAATATGCCAGAAGTGGTTTGATTTCGCATAGTTCCTTGTAATCTGCATACCGGCGTTACTGCATACTAGGCGTGAGGTGTGTCTCTGTGCGAATCTTTTTTCGAGAGAAGTCCAAAAGGAAGAGTAATGATTTTAATACTTTGTTTGTTTATTTGACTCAGAAGTAGTTTCTACTACTACTACTACTACTACCACTACTACTACTACTACTTACTACTGATATTAAACAGTCGTTAAAAAAAGTTATTCCACTTTCATCTTATTCCTCTAGTCGAGTCGTCTGTAAACTTCCTAGATTAGATTTCCAACTCGAGTACTAAGTCTTGAGTTCATTACATTAGGTATTTCTAGGAAAGTCTGAATCTATGCGGTATCTTGTAAAACAAGTATTTACATATTTAAAAAAAGAGCTATAATTTCAATGAAAAGAGACTTTTTAAGTGACTTTGCGATGTACTCCGTGTGATGTCGGGTAATAACGTCTCTATATTTCTTCCGTGGGTGTCGTAAGAGGCGACTAAGGAAATGGGTTAAGGTTTAAAAGGACCGGCTAGCAACCTGTCACTACTGTACGTCTTAACTTGAAACCTAAAAAAATATGCTAAAAGTGGCTGAGAAACATAAAATAGTTGGTTTTGATGATATAGCGTTGTGTGTGCTCTGCCTACACCATTTGGGAATACAAGCCTGATGTATGTTACCAATAAAATTCGTCATTAAAATATATCGGTTATTCAATTGCGTTTCGACTGTCATAACCTAACGCGATGTCATTTGTTTCAATCTTAAAGAGATTGGCTTCTGTCAAATTTTAAGCCAAGGATACATCATTAGGGGACAAATGTGCCGCGACACGTGTCGCGCGACATGTCGAGCGAAGTCCGGAAACGTGGCGCTACTTCGCCCGACGTTGCTGGAGACACGTGTCGCGGCACATTTGTCCCCTAATGTATCCTTTGCTAAAAGCGATCGTGATTAGCTAACACTATACTATATAGGTCTACATCTAGGCTTCCTAGCTAAGGAAATGCTATGCAACTGTGTCCATTGTCCGATGGGCACCGGATCGATACCGCCGGCCGTGCCGGGCGAATGTAACGGCTCACATGCTTACTATGGGACCCGTGGAATCGCCATTTTTATTTTTAGAACTAGCTTTTGCCCGCAGCTTCGCTCGCGTTAAATTCAGGGTAACACCGAAGAGATATTGCAATTATTTTAATACTAAGTGCTGGATTAATATTAAGTACCTAATCCGGAATGCTCCATACAAACTTCCACTCCTCATTTTAGGGAAGTGGGGAGTTATGAAGAGGCAAAAAGTAGCCTATGTCACTCTCTATCCCTTAAACTATCTCCACCCAAAAAATCACGGAAATCGGTCGCCCCGTTTAGCCGTGATAGACGGACAAACAAACAAACAAACACACTTTCCCATTTATACTTAATAATTATTATGTATGGATTACCCGTGTGGTGCCGGGTTAGAATAGCACCTCCCCCTTTCTTCCCGTGGGTGTCGTAAGAGTTGACTCTGGGAAAGGGTTAGTGTATTGTGGCCGATAGGCTAGCAACCTGTCACCGCAATATCACGTTTTACTATCTGGTTACCCTGAATTTGCTAAACGTGGCACTGGATTTTTGAATTCATGTGCTCTGCCTACCCCTCATGGGAATATGGGCGTGAGAATATGTATGTATGTATGTATGGATTACGTGATGAAACAAGAAAACGCAAGTCTATACGTGTATCAATCTACTTTTAATGACCGCCGTATTAAATCCGAATTCGGTATCCGCATCCGCAAATAAACAATGCGGAATTTAAGCGGATGCGTTGCGGCGGTCCGTACTGCCTTCGTGCTTGATTTAATAAGTTTACTTTTAGTGGTGCAGGATTTATTTACAACTCTTTGCAAAATAGCTTAGATTTAGATCTTAAAGGTTCCTTTTTGATTTAGAGGTATGGATGCTAAGAAAAAAAGAAGAACAACAATGATTACAAAAAAGTCTCCATTTGCTGATGTGAACCTTGCAATGTTCGCATTTATGTGTGCTCGGTCCCCACTTGCGAATAAAGAGTATACATACATACATACATATTCTCACGCCTGTATTCCCAAGAGGGGTAGGCAGAGCACATTAATTCAAAAATTCAGTGCCACGTTTAGCAACTTGAGGGGAACCAGATGGTCAAACGTGATATTGTGGTGACAGGTTGCTAGCCCATCGCCCACAATACACCAACCCTTTCCCAGAGTCGACTCTTACGACACCCACGGGAAGAAAGGGGGAGGTGCCATTCTAACCCGGCACCACACGGGAAGATTTATTCACAACTCTTTGAAAAATAGTTTATGAGGTATGGATGCTAAGAAAAAAAGAAGAACAACAATGATTACAAAAAAGTCTCCATTTGCTGATGTGAGCTTTGCAATGTTCGCATTTATGTGTGCTCGGTCCCCACTTGCGAATAAAGAGTGTGATGTATGTATTTTTACTTTTTACGATTTCAGTCACTCCTGACTAGCTAAAATACTTACAATACAATAAAGTCTCGTAGTGTGTTACCTTAAACATTTTTTGGGTAGGTACAGTTTGTGTTTTACCTAATATCATACGCCGTGATAATGATCAATTTGGATTTGGATCAGCGAGATCTAAAGATATAAATGATATTCGAAATCAAATAAAAACGTAAGCATAAATGACAATATCCTAAACATAATAGATGTCAACTCCATTCTTTTCCGTCGTCTAATTATCTGACCAAGACAATCTCAACTTACGCGCACTGCCTTTAGTAGGGCGTCAATGTTTTAAGTTTAAAAGAAGATGCAGGCGACCCGTACTACTTTTGCAATTTATTTTCAAGTACGTAATTAGGTTGATACAGACTTAGATACTTCTTCCAGGCAAGCAAGTGGTACCTATTAAAAAAACATAATAATAACTCATCCACATTCACATTCAATGTGGATGGGTGCAGGGTGTTTCTTGAGACTTCTCATTCCCCTGGCGTGTCATAATAACTATGATTTTTGGCTTAATTATAGACAAATGATCAAAAAATGGTGCCTATTTAAGGGGCATTACTACGCATTAATCAAAATCGTATTTAGTTGCAAATTGATCGATATTTTTTAAAATTAGTATAGCCAGGGGAATGATAATTCTCAAGAACTACCCTGCAGTGGGAGGGGAAGACCTAGACGGACGTTCCGTGACCAAATCGCGGACGTTTTAGAAACAGGTCAGGTCAAGAGTACCCGAAACCGACGAGCATGTTATGAGGAGATTAATGAATGTAGATGAAGCATGTAGATGTGCCTAGTGTAGAGTGATTACCTATAAATCCTATATTAAACTCATTTGTATTAACAGCAACGTCGATCCAAATTCCAGAATTCCGGAACTGAAACAAAACCCATTAATATGAATAAAACAAAGCACGCCCGTAACAAACAAATCATTTTAATACCGCGACCAGTTTCCCTAGACCCTTGCAATTTTCCATCCCCTCTAAAACTCGTACAAAAGGGGTGAAGCGAGGTATAGTCAGGGGCCAAGTTATGTCGGTAATGCTATCACTAGGTAATAGTGATGTGGGAATGGGAAATCAACGAGTTTGGTTTGTTCCTGATATTGGAACATTTCGATGTGTATTGTGTTCAGTTTCTGGAATCCAGCGATTGGGTGGGAATATTATGTTGTTTGAATCCTATGAATAGTGGATAGAAAGGATTAAAGGGTCTGACAAGTTATTTTCAGAAAGCTTCTCAATTCGTGAGGGCATATTTCAGAAACTTGATAATTAATTTATAGGTAATTACTTTATTTGATGATTCCGGCTATTCAAGAAAGATTACCCTACTGCGAAATCTTATTTCGACAAGACTTGAAAATTGCAGTTCTATGACTGCATATGTAACTCAAATTGTCGAAAATGGCCAGAAATTGAGTGGAACTGGGTTCGATATTAGTGATGAGTGGATTGGCTCGCTTTTATTAGCAGGATTGCCAGAGAAATTTTCACCAATGATTATGGCAATTGAGCATTCTGGCATTGTCATCACGGCGGACGCCATTAAAACAAAACTTCTTGACATGGAAGAGAAAAACTCCATTTTAAACGGAAACGGATCGAATGAGACTGAAAGTGCATTTGTCAGTTCGCATTACCAACATAAGAAGAAAGTTAAGTCGGTCTATGGTGAAAAGCATGATGGCGGCAATACGTCAAAGTTGTCACAGTTGTCACACTCGAAAAACGTCAAATGTTTTCGGTGTAAACAAACAGGACATTACCGTAATCAGTGCCCAAATAATGACGATAACTTATCAGTGTTGAAGGAAAATGCACGGAAACAAACAAATGCATTCAGTGCTGTGTTTTTAAGCGGCAATTTCAAGAGAGATCAATGGTATATTGACTCTGGCGCTTCGTCTCACCTGACTGCAAATGAACATTGGATTGAGAATGGCTCATACAAGCCATCAGTCCGGGAAATTGTTGTGGCAAATAAACAAACCATGCCGGTATTATGCAGTGGTGAAGTGCAGATTGCGACGCTAGCAGAGAACAGCGAATACGACATTGTTGTGCGAGATGTGTTGTGTGTTCCGAACATAAGCACAAACCTGTTATCCGTAAGCCAACTGATCAAGAAGGGAAACAGGGTGGAATTTAATGAAGAAAGTTGTAATGTTTATAACAAGAAAGGAGATTTGGTGGCAACAGCTTCATTAGTCCATGGTGTTTACAAGTTAAACATGCCAGAAGATACGACAGTTGCCATGGCCGCGTCTGCTGACACTTGGCACCGCCGCCTGGGGCACGTAAACAGTGTTTATATGAATCAGATGCAGAAAGCAGTGGAAGGATTTAACCTAAAAGGAAAACCAGATCATATAAACAAGACATCATGCAAAGTATGTTGTGAAGGGAAGCAATGTCGCTTGCCTTTTCCTAATGAAGGCAACAGAAGTGATTCACTGCTGCAAATAGTGCACACTGACATTTGCGGTCCCATGGAGGTCGACTCCATAGGAGGTTCCAGATACTACTTGCTGTTTGTCGATGATTATAGTCGTATGGCGTTTATATTCTTTATCAAGAATAAGAGCGAGGCTCTGAAGTGCTTCAAAGAATTTAAAACTAAAGTTGAGAACCAACTTGGCAAGAGTATTAAAATCTTGAGAAGTGACAATGGCGGAGAGTTCTGTAACAACCAGTTCGATGAATACTTGAAAGAGAATGGCATTATTCATCAGAGGAGTAATAATTATACTCCGGAACAGAACGGACTCTGTGAACGGCTGAACCGTTCAGTAGTTGAGAAGGCACGATGCCTGTTGTTTGATGGTGGTTTGAGCTTGAAGTTCTGGGCTGAAGCTGCAAACACTGCGGTATACCTGAGAAACAGGACTGTGGCAGCGGGGTTAAATGGAAAGACACCATTTGAAATGTGGACCAACACCAAACCTGATCTGAGTCACTTGAGGATCTTCGGTAGTACAGTGATGGTGCACATTGCCAAAGAGAAAAGACACAAGTGGGACAGAAAGTCTCGAGAGTGTATCCTGTTGGGTTACCCAGATGATGTCAAGGGGTACAGAGTGTTTGACCCAAAAACCAGAACAATCTTCAACAGCAGGGATGTTGTAATTATGGAGAAAAACTCTGACTGTACCATAGAAGTGGAAGAAAAGACAAACTCTGACAGAAGCCAGAAGGAAGAGTTAGACACAAGTCAAGCTTCAGTGGGGGATGAGAATGGAAGTAAATCCAATACCCTTACAGACTCGTCAGAATTCACTGTTGGTGAATTTGATACAGCTGATTCATCGGACAGCAGTACACCACAAAAGGAAAGACCAGTAAGAGAGAGACGCAAACCAGAAAGATACGGTTTTTCTAATATATTATGCATATCCGACCAGATAGATGATGCTAGTGGGCTGTCGTTAGAGGAGGCTCTAACAGGACCAAAGAAGGCGCACTGGAAGCATGCCAGGTCTGAAGAGTTGCAGAGTTCTGAAGAAAATGAAGCTTGGGAACTTGTCAATGTTCCAGATAAAGCTAGTTTTGTGAAGTGTAAGTGGGAGTGATAACCATATGTGGACTATGAGGAGACATTCTCATCTGGGGTAAGACATACTACATTATGACTCTTGTTTGAATTAGCTGTGCAATTAGGCTTAGATATTTCAAATTTAGATGTAACAACTGCTTGGATGATTCTTTAGTGAACAGTGGTTATACAAGGTCTAAGCTAGAGTCATGTTTGTTAAATGTAGTATTAATGTAAAAACTTTTATTTCATTATAGGTATGTCAATGATTTTTGTTTTCTAATGATGAGCTAGAAACAAAGTGAGTGAAGTAAATACTTTCTTCTCAATTTAAACTGACGGACCTAGGGCAGGTTATGCAGTTTCTAGGTATTAATGTAAAATATTGATAAAGTGAATATGTAATGTCATAACATTGTATCAGGAAAGATACATAGATCTATTGTTACATGGAGGAGAAGTTGAACTTAAGAAAGGTTAAAAATAGCAAATGTAAATTATCATTTCAGCAGTTCATAGGCAGTCCTATGTATTAGGTAGTGTTAATGATGTAATGTTTTCTATATATTCTGTGAATACTGTGTTTCATAAGCGATCTAAGCACATAGATGTGCGCTATCATTTTTCGAGGGAATGTGTAGCAGATAGGTTAATTATGATGCAGTACTTGTCAACTGCAGATATGCCTGCAGACATACTGACCAAGAGTCTTAGTGTGACTAAACATTGTAAATTTATGTTTATGTTGGGGATTGTACCAAAGTAAGTTATGTACTTGTTTCTGTTGTGTATTTTGATATAGTGGGGGTGTTATTAATATGTATATCAAAATATTGTATGTCTGTAGTCTGAGTTACATTAGGTCCTAAGTTCTTTCATTCTTGAGTGAATGTATGAATGTAACTGTTTGGTATTCAAATAAATATGGCCACTCTTCGTTTAGCAACCGTACAAGTCGTTTCATTTATAAGAATATCATCGATTGAGAAAGAGCAGTGTAGGTTGTGTGACAGCCATATAGTCTTTTCATTTTCATACATACGAGTACATACATATTCTCACGCCTGTATTCCCAAGGGGGGTAGGCTGAGCACATGAATTCAAAAATTCTGTGGCACGTTTAGCAATTTCAAGGTAACCAGATTGTCAAAGTGATACTGCAGTGACAGGTTGCTAGCCCATCGCCTACAATACACTAACCCTTTCCCAGAGTCGACTTTTACGACACCCACGGGAAGAAAGGGGGAGGTGCTTTTCTAACCAAGCACCACGCGGGTATTTTTCATACTAAAATAATTATAACTTTGAATACTTTCTCGCTAATATAGATTTTAAAAGTCTTCAATTACTCGTAGGTGAAGAAAAATGACACTTTTAAAATTAAATTAACGTCAAATTAATTGAGTTACTGCACACAATTCAAACATTTTAAATAATAGTTTTGAGACAAGTTATCTACATTTCAAATTAGTTGTATTTATTAGTTGTATTTTATATCCCCGTGTAGTGCCGAGTTAGAATAGCACCTCCCCCTTTTTCCCGTGGGTGTCGTAAGATTCGACTCCGGGAAAGGGTTAGTGTATTGTGGGCGATGGGCTAGCAACCTGTCACTGCATATCACGTTTAACTTCTGGTTACCCTGATATTGCTAAACGTGGCACTGGATTTTTGAAGTCAGTGCTCTGCCTACCCTTCTTGGGAATACAGGCGTGAGAACATGTATGTATGTATGTTGTATTTATTATGCTTATATACAGGAATAATCTGTTTCCTCAATTCTACCCTTAGTCGGCATAATCACTATTTCCATAGAAAAGCGATACTCGATAGTTTTTTCTTTACTTATGTCATCTTTGTAAATATTTTCTAGAACTTCGCTCAGTCTTACATAGAATATCATATTTAATCCACCTCCTTTTACATACTTGTAAATATGAATATTACTCCGCCTTTTAAAATGTGTCAAATACGACACAATTCCCAAGCAAGGGGCGTAGAGATATGTCAAGGGGAGGAGGGTAGAATACAAATTAAACATAGAAATATTTGACCACACTAAATAATTAAAAGTCGTTCACAAAAATATTGATAAAAATGTCACAAAACGTATGAAGTAAATAATAGTATTTTTTTAACTATTAAGGCGAGGTATTCCAAGGGAGACGGAATTGAAGGTTGCAAGATCTAATGTTTTACATACTTTCTGCTAAATGACAGTCTTGAAAAAAATATATGTTATACGTAAAGATATTGCCTAAGGAACGTGCTAATTGGTTACACGATAGGATGTACTTTCCTCGATCATATAAATTCTCGAAAACAGGCAAAAATAAAAACTAAAACCCATTATTTGGTTTTATTCTTTTTAATTTCTACATAATTTTTATATGGAAATATTTATCTTTAAGTACTACAGAGAATCTGCTAAATTTTAGTTTTCAATCGATGTTGTTTATTTTTTAAATTCATATTTATTCTAAAACTTGACCGCGTGCCCAACGTATTGACAACCTGCCGCGTCGCCCGCTACCCCGCCTTCGCCTTCTTTTGCGCGAGAGGGACGCGGGGTACAAATCTAGTAGAACCTCGCCTTAAGACAGCTGGATAGCCCGTTAGAGGCCCTGACTACGAAACTCTAAGTAGCTCCTTAGTTCAGCTCCCAGTCGGGACGGTTATTTGTGGGATGAAAAATTATTTTATTTGTTTGATGAGGTACAATAAAATTTATCTATTGGTGTTAAAATAAGTTTACCCGTTATCTAGCATCCATAGCCACTTTTCCTAGTTTGATACTAGGTCAATTAGTATCATTGTCCAATCATTTATTCATTTTACTTACCTTTAAGTAGGGAAACCCTGAATCACGGGATTGTGACACTGCCCATCCCTATTGTCGTAGGGTAAACAGAAACACGGGCCTAGCACGAGTCTCCGGCCAAGGTCACTCCGCACGTGTACAGACGGTGCGTTGAGACTTCGATAAGGAACCATTTTGAACTTAATTGGATTTTTCGAGGGACAATGAGAAGCCATGGTGGCTCTGTGGTTTGAAGTGTTACTTTGTGGCGCTAATTGTCGCGCGTTCAAATCCTGGCTGGCGGTTTTTGGTTATCTAAAAAAAAATTGAGTAGATTTTATTTGAAAATGTTAATGCTAAATTTATAGTAAATGGTATCGTTATTCAATCGAAACTACTACTACTACTACTGTTACTAATATTATAAATGTGAAAGTTTGTGAGTATGTTTGGATGTTTGGATGTTTGTTACTCTTTAACGCAAAAACTACTGAATGGATTTTAATGAAACTTTACAGTAATGTAGCTTATACATCAGAATAGCACATAGGCTACAATATATAAAGATTTTGTTTGAATTTTCCAAAATATGACGATAAGAAAAATAGTAGGATTCCGCAATTTTGAACGTAAAAAACTATAAATTGGCTTGCAGGTTGTGGCTAACAAGATCTCTTCTGTGTTACCCCGAATTTAACGCGAGCGTAACCGCGGGCAAAAGCTAGTAATTATATAAACATCAAGCTTTTATACACAAACGCGGTAGGTAGGTAGGAGGAGGGTAGGAGGTAGTTAGTAGGTATACGTAACGTTACACAGATAAAACCACGTTTCGGAACCCCTTTGATACAATTTGATAAGAGCGGTTTCTAGTCTGTTGTCTAAAGCATAAACTTAACCTACTTTCTTAGTCATCTCTCGAAACATCCACTAAATAAATAAAAAGGTATTATTCTAAGCCCATTTCCAAACTGGATCTTATACCACTAAACATAATAAGTGGGTATAATATTACATGTGTTGTCTTACCGATTTTTAATATTTTTATCTTTGATATAATTCACTCTTTTACTGACGACCTACTATGGGAATACTGGTGTGTGTTGGTACGTCAGGATCGTAGCATGTGTGAAATAAGCGTATCTTTGTATAATTTAAAGCACATATAAAAATTGTAAGCATATTCACAGAAAATCTTCCATGCATAAATAAATCCTGACTAAATCCTGCTTACTTTTTGTTTTCTTGTTGTCACGACAATCGCCAGCGCCAGCTTTAATCGACGTAAAAAAAACTCGTTCGAGCTTTTAGTTAATTAGTTTTCATTCGTGAAGAGTAAAAAGGACCATCACGAACGTATTCTATTGAAAACTGAGCTGAATAATGAAATTCACTTTTACAACGTACAAAGAAACGCATCACAAAGAGCAACAAAAGTCAAAAATAAAACAAACAATGGAGTTATATTTTCTAAATAGGATTTACTAGAATGCTTTCATTTTTACACAGGAAAAGCTAAGGTAAACGGTTCCTATTATTTTGCTTTTGAGTCGTATTTTTTAGAAGTTAAGTTTCAATTTGTTAGGATTCTGTTTGTCTCATGCTAAGGATGAAGTTTGTGCGTAGCAGTGGGAGAATACTAAAGCCAGATTTTTTCTTACTAAAGATGCCTCTATTGTACACATTTTAACATGTGTGACGAAGAGGCAAAACATACATTTTACGTCTGTTTTTCAAATGGGATAGGCAGAGCTCTTGAAACGTTACATAGACAAAGCTACGACTATTTCACGTTTCGTAGTTACAAATTTTATCTAATCCCAGATAGTATGAAAGAAAGTAATGTATTTCTTGGTATTTGTAAGCGAATATAAACAACTATCTGAATGCATCGCCGCAGAAAAAATATATGAAGAGCAACTGATTGAAGTGATCATTTATCGATTCTACGAATCACGAGATGTTGTTTTCTAGCTATTTTTCTCATTCTAAACAATAGTGCACTGATTGCGTGTGGACTCTAAAGCTGGAACACACTTGTATTGTATCAGGTTTTTTTAGCAAATAAACCTTACCTTTAAACCCGACACCACACGGCATGAACTACATACATACAATCACGCCTGTATTCCAAAATGGGTTAGGCAGAGCACACGAACCGATACAATAACCAAACCATTAGGTACTATTTCATGTTCCGTGGCTACTTTCAGCATAGTTTTAGGTTAAATGAAGTAAAAGAGGGATAATAGTGACAGGTTCCTAGCCTGTCACCTAAAACATACCTAAAATAACACCTCACATTTTTTCCATGGTTGTCGTGGGTTCAAACCCCGAGCTCGCCCCTCTGAATTTTTCGGAATTTATGTGCGAAATCGAATTTGGTATTTATCACGTGCTATTCGGTGAAGGAAAACATCGTGAGGAAACCTACACACAGCGACGAAGTAATTCAATGTTGTGTGTGAAGTTCCCAATCCGCACTGGACCCGCGTGGGAACTATAGCCCAAGCCCTCTCATACTGAGAGGAGGCTTGTGCCCTGCAGTGGGACGTAGAGGCGCAGCGCAGACGTCAGAGTTTTGTGCGATCGAGTCTGCGCAGCCATAAATTGTCTGAATGGCGCGGTGACAGCTTCCAGGAATTTCCATTCAGAGTTTCGTGGAAATGTCAGCGCGCCATTCAGACAATTTATTGCTCCACAGACTCGATCGTACAAAACACTGTCGTCTGCGCAGCGCCATATAGGCTGGATGATGATGATGATGATGATGTCGTAAGACACGATTAAGTAAAGTACCTAGGCGTCAACTAGTCGATCTAAAATGCAAGTTAGATTGTATGTTGCAACTTCAGCTCATACATTTGTCATTAGTATTTTAATTATGCCGCTATATCTCCTAGATGACCTACAAAGATAACTTTCAAGCGATTCTCGGGAGTCGAAAGCTGTCGTTAGATGACAAGTTTTTGTGTAATCAGGTTGAAGGAAATCGCTTAAAGTGACGGTGGAAATTGTCAAGATAAAAGAAAAAGTTAGGAGAGTGCGATCGTTAAGATGTGTCTTAAGTCTAGAGAGATATCTTTGGGATCGTAATGGGTACAGTTTGGATTGCCGTTCGCTAGATGGCTCTGTTAACTGTGAAACTTAGCTACCTAATTTGGCACTTTTCTGAGGAAAATCGATGGAATTTATGTTTCCATAAATTATTTTAGCTACCGGTTAAAATTAACTAAGCTTCCTTCATATAACTGTTCTATTCTCACGGGCTATGACAACATTGTACCATCACGAACCGGGATTGTTGAGCCACTTACCTATGTTTGTAATTTGGTCGTGTCATATTAATCCAATAGCTGACATCTAGTCTGTCACATCGGTCATTGATTACACGTCTAAATTGCGAACAGTGGCAAGTGGCTCAACAATCCCTGTTCGTGACTGTACAATGTAAAATTTTCATGACTTATTCAACTCTTGGTCTTATTGTACCTGCCAACTTAAAACCTAAAATATATGCTAGAAGTGCCCATGAAACGTGGCATGGTCATGGTTTTGTCAATGTAGCGTTTCGTGTGCTCTGCCTGTATGTATGTATGTTTCTAGTTTTATTAATTAAAAACAAGAATATACGCCTGTGTGCAATCGGGTTAAGGAAAATCGGAAATTTTCCGAATATATCACAACAATGGCTCCCATAGTGTGATAAACCCGTGAGATTTTTTTCCATAAATTGGCAATAACTATCACTCGTCTGTCTGTAGACTAGATTCAAGCAGTGTAGTAGGTAGAGTACTCAAAATGTTGCATAGACAAAATCATGAGGGGCCACGTTTAGAACGGTTTCGAGTTTAAAAATGTTTAAAGCGTTTGTGAGAGGTTGCTAGCATGCCATTTAAACCATACGTTTGTCCCAAAAGTACGAATTACTACAAAAATCAATTGATTTACTTCACTCCAAGGTGTTGATAGCCTTTAATAATGTTTTGTTTGGGTGTATAGACAAACTAATTAATTTCTGACCCACCATAGAGCCCATTTACAGTGAACGTCATAGTGACATTGCATTCCTCGACAAAGGAAATCTTTAATACGTTTATTGTGACAATGTTCTTCGGTAGGTCAGGAATCAATTGGTTTGAAGATAATTATTTTATTCCTTTTACACGTCATTTAACATACGACATGAACAAACAGGTACTTCAGATGTTGGAGGAGATTATTTTTTCTAGACAATTTGCGACTATGTGGGCGAATAATCTTGTTTATTTGACGTTAAATATTGTTTGTTCAAATAGGTGGAATAAAATAACATCTTTAGTGACAGATCAATAGCGAAAAAATAATTTATTGAATACCTGTCCTCTACGTGTCACTATTATAAAGACTTCTTCATGCCTTTCAGACAATAAAATTTTGTATACGTTACGTTACGTATACAACGTTATCAGATTGTTCCATTACATACTTATAGCTATTTTTGTAAGACATTTTCTATAACACATTTAACCATCTGGTTGCCCTGAAATTGCTAAACGTGGCACTGGATTTTTCAATTCATGTGCTCTGCCTACCCCTCTTGGGAATACAGGCGTGAGAATATGTATGTATGTATGTATTTTCTATAACATTCTGTAACACACACACACATCTCTATGTCTTCTGGGGATATTGTAAGAGGTGACAAAGGAAAAAGGTTTAGCTATGTTTTAGGCGACAGGCTAGCAACCTGTCACTATTATTTCTGCCAACTGAAAACCTAAAAAAATGTGCCACTAAACGTGAAATAGCCATGGTTTTGTCTATGTAGCGTTTCGTGCGCTCTACCTACCCCTTTAGGGAATACAAGCGTAATGTATGTATGTATCTACATGGGTAGATATCATTACAAGTCAATGGCAACATTGGCAACTCGCTTTACTTCCAACCGACGAGAAGCGTTTCCTCTTAAAGCGGGTGAAAGTGACAACTTTTCCACGCCATTGTCTTAGTTTTCCATTCCGTCTGTCACATGGTTTTACAACGGAAACTACCCATACCTTTATAAGGAAATTTAAGAAAATCGCTGTCTATGACATCTTTGTTGCGAAGTTTTTACAAATTATCAGTGGCCTACTTTTGCTAGTGTGTTTCCTTAAAAATCTGATAAAGTATACATTTAGTACACGAACATTTATCGACTAAAAAGACAGGGTAGAGATTTACATGCACAGAAATACAAACCACGCCTGAATACCTATTCATATAGGGTAGGCAGAACACACGGATCGTTGCATATACTGAGTCAAAACCATAACTGTTTTTAAATACTTTTGACGTGTATTGTAATCATAAAATTGCCAGAAGTAGTGGACGTCACTTGAAACTTTATGTTATTTTTTTGATTTAAAAAACATATCTACAATATCTAATAATTTTTCAGTCATTGCTATTTCAAATGTTGTCCATTAGATCTTGCGGTAAATCGAAAGCTATACCATACTAAAATTGTCACAATCTTACTGCGCGGCCGAACTCACTATCCAATGTACAGTCAGGGAAATTTGATGTTTAGCAGATTGAGATACCTCTATAATTTTAAACAAAAAAAAACCGACTTCAAATTTGTGATATACGACGGTGACCTTCCATCACCAGCAGGCCTGATTAATTAATGAAATTATAATTTCTAGTCTGCAGGTGCTTTCAGTATTGAAAGAATTATCCTTTAACTCCTAAGCATTAAGGAGTTGACCTTCCATCATCAGCTCAGTCATATTTTTTTTACTGCCAAACGTAAATACTGTTGTAGCTTTAAAAAAGGTACTAAAAACATTACCTGTGCCTATAAAAGTTGAGGGTTGCCCTCGATTTCCCTCATATTCCATCATAAGGTCAAGTATGTTGACAATGGGAGCACCTGGAAACTATATCCTTTCAATCAAAAAAAGAATTTTCCAAATCAGTCCAGGCGTCTTCGAGTAATCAGCGAACACACATAAAAAAAAAACAATAAAAAACAAAGATCCCGACGAATCGAGAACCTCCTCCTTTTTTGCAGTCGGTTTTAAATTGGCCTGATTACTGTTTCCAGCCAGTTTCATGAGATAAATACTCAATATTGAACTTCATGGTGAAGTACTACTACTTCCTATAATGCGAACAAATTATGAAGGCGGTCAACCTGCTAAACATTCAATTTCCTCGACTGTACCTTCTACCTCCTACCGCCATTTTAATTAATTACTAAAATAAGATGTAATTTTTAATTAAAACAAAATATTTCTCGTTTCAGGACGCTGACACGGTTGAAAAACTAAACGAGAACGGCGAACTGAGAAAAATGCTGAAACCATACAAGGTAATGTTATTTTTTTATTGTACCGTCTGTGATTATTCACATAATTTCATTTAAGTAGGTATTTGTATACTTTATGGGCACTAGAGTTGAAAGCTCCGAGATACGTCCTGTGGGATTATTAGAAAATTATGCTATTATTGTTTCTGCACAATATTCTCAGCAACTGTCCTTAAAAATTATGCAGAATGGCGAATAGGAAGAAACAGTATGCCTTAAGAGGATAGGAGTCGCGCCACTTCTCCATACAAACGTAGTCCCCTGTTTTCTCCGTGAATAATGACAATAGAGCAAAAAAATTTTTTACATTATATTTGTATCTGTTGTGGCTATGCCCCTACGATTAGCTTTTATCGATATTCTAAATAAAAAAAAAAAAAAAAAGAAAATGTATATAGAAAATCGATAAAAGCAAATCGTAGGGGCATAGCCATAACAGATACTTTAATAAAAAAATTTTTTTGCTCTAATGTCATTATTCACGGCGAAAACAGGGGACTACGTTTGTATGGAGAAGTGGCGCGACTCCTATCCTTTTAAGTGTCGAATGATCCGACCAGTAGGACTCTGATAGGTACAAACCATAGAGGACAGATCCTATAGAGTACTAATGTCATTGAATTTGTTTGAAGACTATTCCGCCAAAGCATGGCGGCGTTTGCTGTGCTCTTGTTGGCCGGCCCAAGATCGCGCGTAACACAGTGGCTTTTTCCTCTATGGATATTGGCTCTTTACAGTTTCTGTGAAAGTTTGTAAGTTTAAATAAACTGACGGTTTGCGGAACTGGGTGGCTTTCATTGTTTCTCTAGTTGGTCTGTCCTCTATGGTACAGACTAATAAAAAATACGAGTACCTACTATAAGTGTTTGTTTTGTATACCTACTCAAAACATTGTCAATGTAATTTTTGACAATCTACCTGTACAAGCTGTAACAGATTAAAGGCACACTAGATGAAAGGGACATACCAACATGTATTTTTTCTCAACAAATTTCTCATAACGACAGATCCACTGTCCAATTTGAGGACGTACACTTGATATTTAATCCATCAAAACTCGAATGTCCAAAACAAAAACCTGCTGATTACACCCAAAAACAAAAGAAAATCGTACCGTTATATTCCACTGTTGCTATGCCGAATCTCCGGCCGCTTTGTGAATTTTCTGTGGAAATACAACATTGTTCGCGATATCATTTTCCTACACTTTATTGTTTGATCTGTTCGGAATTTGGTAAAGCTTATTTACCACATTTTGCAACTTTCTCGACGAGAAACTTCCATACCAATGCGAATGGTGGTTGTAGATTCGTTATAATAATAAAATCTGTTAATAAAATATAACAAATTCAATTTTTTGTACTTTTTTTAAGAATTACGACTTAAGTTGCCTGTCGCCTTTTTTGGAACTAAGATTTAAATTTAATATAAAAAAGGAATTAATAATTAATGAATAAAATGCAATAACGTAATAAATTAACAGAAGATACTGTCCCGGACACATTTAACAATACAATTTGTTTATAAAATTGAAATTTTATTCACTGTAATATAGCGTAATTAAGACTAGTGTGTTGGTCACTGTACCAAATTAAAATGTAAACCATTATATTTCAATCAACTAAATTTCTTTCAATAAAATCCAAAATCACATAAAACAACAATAGTGCACGATTTAGCCATTTACTTTCTTACCTGTCACTATTATTCTTCCTCTTCCATCTGTTTCCAAACCTAAAATTACGCTAGAAGTGGCTGCGAAGCGTGAAATAGTCATAGTTATTTGCTCTGGCTTTGGGCAAATAGGCGTGATTGTATGTATGTATCTACCTATGTTTCTTTGCCGTTGGTATCGCATCTAGCCCCGAAACGATCGTATTGTACGGTTAGCAACAGCAATGGCTCAATCCATCTCAATTAAGGCGGGGACGTGTTTACTATGGGCGGCACATGGTACCTCGTTTACAGGATTGATCCTCCACAACTAGGAGTATTTAATCTACCGGAGCAGACAAGGCACTAGGCCACAACAATACAATTATTATTCACAATGAAAAATACAGATACACATCTTAACTCAAGTTTAGCTCGACATGCTTTGAGCTAGTCCATAGCCCATAATCTTGGAGCCGCGACGGCTGTTGCAAACGACTATTTCACGTTTCGTAGCCATTTGTAGCATTTTTTTAGATTGTAAGTTGAGAGGTACAATCGAACCAACTGATTCCTGACCCACCGCAGAACGTTGTCACAATAAACGTAATAAAGATTTCCTTTGTCAAGCAATGCAATGTCACTATGACGTTCACTGTGAATAGGTTCTATTGTGGGCCAGGAATCAATTGGTTCGATGGTACAATAGTGACAATAGTCTAATAACATATTTCTTTAGTCACATCTTTAGACATCCACGGAAGAAATGGAGAGGTGTTATTCTAAGCCCAACGCGACACAACAATTCTATATACCTATGCGAAAATTAATCATAAATTAGTAATGAAAATGTCGCCTTCTTTAGGTTAAATGCTCTAACGTCTAGATGTTATTACTTAGATTTTCGTTACTTTGGTTCTGATTTCGAGTCGAGTTCCGGGAACAGTCGTATCGGTAATGGGATTTTAATCTGTTTAATAGTTCGGCGTCTCAGAAACTGGCGAGAGACATTATTTAATACAGCTCAAGGTTATTGTGGAGTCAAGAGGTGGTGGGATAGAATAACACCTCTTAATTTCTTCCATGGATGTCGTAAGAGGCGACTAAGGAATGGGTTTGGGCTTTGAGCGACAGGTAAGCAACCTGTCACTATTATACTACCTCTTCCATTTATTTTCAAACGTAGCAAAACCATGATTATGACTATTTCATGCTACGCAGCCACTTCTAGCGTAATTTTAGGTTTGAAAACTGATATAATAGTGCCAGGTAGTGGCCTATATCCTACATTCTTAATCATTTCTTACAACATCGACGGAAGAAATGGAGAAGTCTTATTCTATCCCGACACAACACAAGAAACGATGACCACATACAGACACGATGGCCTGCAATATCTTGAAATTTACATATATAAAAGAAAGTCATTACACTATTTATAACTCAAGAACGGTTGAACCTTTTTGGCTGAAAATTGGTGGGGAGCTAGTTTAAAACCAGGAGACGGATGTAGGATACTTTTTATCCCGTTCCCTTGGGATATGACGTCTCGTGACGTGACAAACCTTTAACATACATAGGTACATACATATTCTCACGCCTGTATTCCCAAGAGGGGTAGGCAGAGCACATGGATTCTAAAATCCAGTGCCACATTTAGAAACCTTTAAGGCGGAATAAAGTTCACCGGGTCATCTAGCAATGTAATAAATGTCTTTAGAATGTGAATAAGTAGACGTAGATCCAATTGGTAGAGTCGCTGTAATCCCAGGACGTGATATAAGTCCGCGACGACGTAACAAAGCGAGTCGTTGGTCTTGCCAGGCTAATGAAATTATTTTTTGTGCATGGCAACACTGAGCCCGGGCTTTCTCTACCGCAAAGGGTTGACCTTAATAGAAAGATAAGACGCATTATTATGGTAACACTGTGGTAGAATGTGGTTTTACCTGTGGCCTCTCATGCAGAGAATCGTGGGTTCGAACCCCAGGCTCGCACAACTTCCAATTTTTCTGAATTTAAATAATCGAAACAGGACGATTTACAGGAACGAAGTGGTTGAATGTTGTGTGTAAAGTTCCCAATCTGCACTGTGCCCGTGTGGAAACTATAATCCAAGCAGTCTTGTACTGAGAGGATGCATGTGCCCAGCAGTGGGATGTAAATAGGCTGGATTTTTGTACAATTACTTTGATCTAAATATATGTTAGTTTTGACTTAAATATATTACGAATGGATTTTTTTCACGAACTTAAATTATAAAGTGATGAATAAGGCAAATTAAAAAAAAGTGATTCCATTTCATTTCAGGTCCATTTTTACTGACTTGACAAAATTGTTTCTTTGTACTTTAAAACAATGCTCTTTAAAGATGGCGTAGTTTTTCTAAAGCCTTGTAATTAAAGAATCGTGTCGAAACGCTGGTAAAAATAGGTGACGAATAAAATCTCTAAAGCTTTTCTAGGTAATACTAATTTCGTCTTGTCAAAGAGGCGTCATGTTCAGTTTAAGCCAACAGCAGATGCTTTGTAATTATTTTTTTGTAGAAATTTTCAAGTCTATTTTCGTCCAAACTTGGTACCAGGTGGGAGTAGAAATATCGCAAACTGAAATTTTATTTTTTTACCGTTCGAGTCTTTACAAGATTCACATGATTTTGACATAATTAACCATTAAAAAAAATGTTAAGAAAAAAGAAACCCAAATTAGACTTTAACTCGGTATTAACATTACGTACAAAACAACTAACCAACCCTTGTAAATGCAATAACTAACTAGTAATGACTGACGTTGGCATAGACATTGGTCGTTTAATGTTTTTTTTATTTTATTTCAGAGTCCCGATGCCTGCAACACGTGCCAGATGTGCGGTGGCTTCCGCCTGCTTCCCTGCAGAATCTGCAACGGGTCCAAGAAAAGCTTACACCGTAACCACTTCACAGCTGAATTTGTCGCACTCAAATGTATGAACTGCGACGAAGTCGGACTTGTTCGGTGTGAGGTGTGCTCTTGAAGCAGAAAAAAATAAAATTAAAAATACATGTTTCAAATGTTACTGGCCACTTCGTTTGTAAGGTTGAGGAATCGGCAGAAGTGATCCAAAAAGTTGTCTACGCTCAAGAGTTACTGGCCAGTAAGAAAAAATATTAAAAATCCTTAAATGTTACTGGCCATTTTGAACTGCTTTTTTAGAACGGTGCCAGATTATGTCTTTTACTAATTAGTCTGATATGAAAGAGGTACAGTTACAAGAAATCAGTTGTCAATCATGCATGTTATGAATTGCAACTTTAAAAAAATAATTGTATTGCTTTATTCATTACCGGTAAACTACTTTATGAAAATTTGTATACAAACATGATAGACGGGTGAAATAATAATGTATTTGGGTAACTAACTAAAAGTTCACTTATTTACGCGGTTACTATCTTACATCGAGTAGGTAGATACTTATAGATATCAGTCGTAACCATGTTCAAAAATCTTTTTTGTAGAAGCCTTATTTTTAGTATAGTCTGTAATGCTGGCATATGACTTACTTAGTTTAACAAAAACACAGGGAAAAAATAATCAAAAGAATACTATTTATATTAATGGAATTATGAAAATTGTAGTGCTCTTAAACTACCCTTCGATCCAACACTAGTTTAACTAATTCCAAGGCACTTAACCTATGGGTCTAAAAAAGTGATGCGGTATATCTTCATGGTTTACTATTAATTTTGTAAATCATGTAGTTGTTTTAACCGATCTATTTACAATTTTCATTAATTACACATGTCAAAGAACTGACAATGACATAGCATTGGATGTTAACGAACATAATTACTCGATTTTAATTTAACAATGTTCCAATATTATTTTCACTTAAAGATAAATTTGTTGTGACATTCAACAATGTTTATTTCAACACTATAACTTTGGATGTACATTTGATATTTTTGGAAATATGTATCTACATTTGAGTTGGTTCTTTTATTTTTTTATTGCACTTGTACTAATAGGCAAGTTTATTTTTATGTTTTTATGGAACTTGGTTTCTTCTTCTTACCTACATGGGATAGAAGTTGTTTTGGGTCCAAAGTAATTTTTATTTCGATTAGAATGCATTTTACGTTTGTCTTTTAAAATACTTAAAAACGACACAATTTCGTTCAAATTACACTGTTTAGTAAGTATGAAACTAGAACTTTTATGCATATTTAGAAACAGTCAAATATTACTTAGAAATACGCATGGTAATGTTTTAGAAACCGAATAAAATAATTACTGTATTGTACTTAATTAATTTAAAGTAAGTATACTTACAAATTCGTATGTTAAAATATCCTTGCTAAGTAAAGGAGTTATGTTAATAGAATAATGCCATAAATTAGTTATTACATAATTATATCGTTATCATTTAAGAATGTGTAATTATAATTTAAATTTGGTATGATTAATTAGATTATCTTTACTTTTAGGCCAGCCGAAAATAAAACTATAATAGTAGGGATATAAAGTCTCTTGTCTTTGGTTTGTACGTCGCATTCTGAGGTTTACTTTTTTCCCCTGCCTTATAAGATGTCTTTCTTCTTTAAAACTGGTAGAACCTAGTTTTTTCCTTATTACACAGAATTTATGCTTACCTATTAAAATCCAGTTTCGAACTCTTTTGTTTTCAATAATGTATAAATTTAAATTTAAGATACTGGCAACCCACATTACAGTAAACATTTAAAAAATAATAATAAAAATGGATGTGAAATGAAAACTGCAATAAACATCTAGTTAGTGCTTTTCTTTCAAGGCTGTCTTGTTTAATGCCTACTGAAAAAAAACCCTACAGTGTTACAACAGTCCTAAGTGGAAATTATAAATATTTATCATAGAAGAATAAAATCGGTACATTAAAAAAAATCAACGTAGGGTGACGGCACCAGTTATGGACGGTTTAAGTTGACAAGCACCAGTGATGGACACTTCATTCATAATTTAAAGACCATAGAGTTGTGAATTGATTGTTGTAAAACAAATGACTTTTCCTTAGTGGGTAGTAAAATAAATAAGAGTCATTGTCCATTACTGGTTCTATGTCCATTACCGGTGCGGTCACCCTACTGCGTGTTAGTTTTTGGCAACATTTTTTGCTCTTTTGAACCTCTTACATTTTTACATTTTTTACTAATTAAAATATGAAAAGCCATCACAAATTACAATAAATAAGTCAGCCTTGTTATTCTAATTTAATGAAATAGTATTTCTGTTTTCTAATATTTTTTTCCAAAAGGGACAACATAATGGGTAAAGGAAGAATGAATTGTTAATGGAAACGAACTACTATTTTATCTCTCTCTAACTACTGGAGGAAAGAGACAAAATATTAACCTCTTGGGTTGTCATAAAGTTGTGATAGTTTAGAGATTGTATTAATGATATCTAACCAGAGCTCAATGTTCTATATATAACGTATAGATGATAGATCCCTGGGGTAACTTTGTAATTTGTCTGTTTAATAATGCATGTATTGGTATGTCCTGTGGTCCGTTGAGATGGGCATTTTGTAAATAATTTTGTTTTAATAAATGATGGCAGATAAAAAATGTGTTTTTTTTTCGGCGGTATTGTTACCTCAATAATACATACATACATACATACATATTCTCACGCCTGTATTCCCAAGAGGGGTAGGCAGAGCACATGAATTGAAAAGTCCAGTGCCACGTTTAGCAATTACAGGGTAACCAGATGGTTAAACGTGATATTGCGGTGATAGGTTGCTAGCCCATCGCCCACAATACACTAACCCTTTCCCAGAGTCGACTCTTACGACACCCACGGGAAGAAAGGGGGGTAGTGCTATTCTAACCCGGCACCACACGGGAAATCAATCTCAATAATGTACTACTTAAAATCCATTACAAGGAAACCACTGCAAGCAAATCGACCCGTAAATGAAAACAAAACAAATAAAAAGAGAGAGTGAGAGATATTGATAACAACTTATGAATAAATATCATGAGACAACTTACACCAATTACCTAGTTTCAATTAGGCAATTTGCCTGTGTTATGGGTACCTACTACATAGACAACGGATAAACATATCTACTTATATTAATAAACATCCTTGACTTGAGAACAAGCATTCGTATTCATCGTAAAAATACCCCGATACCTCTTTTTCAGTAGAAGGTTAAAAAAGCGGATCAACTAGTCGAACCGAAACAAGATTAGCTGAAACATTCTTAGAACTAAAGTCACCCAATCCAGTTCCCAACTTAGGTACCAATTCTAACCCTAACATCAACGAAACAACAAAGATGGCCGTATCTAAGAGCAATATTAACATTTCATAGTAACAAAAGCTGAATACACCGCGGCCAAAGTAATTCGCCTGTTGCTCCAGTACAGGAAATCAATGTCACTAACACACGCAACCTGTTGCACATGATACGAACACACACAAACAAAAATCTCCTGTGTACACACCACACCGGCAAAGCTACCGCACATTTACAGCGGGGAAAAGGTAACGCACACACTGAAACGTTTTCAGGGTCTGGTTCACACACACAGGTAAGCCACAAGGGAAGCTGCAGCTAGGTCGCAAATGACGTCATTGCGCGAAGGTCAATATCACTTGTCTGTGCTCGTCGCACTCGGGGAAAGGGGTATGCGGCGTCTCTTTTGTTGGGCGCCCAGCCGGCCTGTCTCGGCCGGGGAGTGCAAGCTGGGTTGCCAGGTGATTTTGGGGAAAAACGTGACACAGAAATTACGGTTTTTTGTAATGTCAATACTTAAATGTTTGGTCATATTTTCGTTAAGATTGTGTTGCTTGTATTATTTCATGTAAGTACCTACCTACTGTCAAGGAATTTCACAATTTGTGAAAAAGTTCACTGTGGCACAAAATATCTGGCCACGTCGCTGCCACGCTACCTAGGAAGGCGAAACCATTGTTAAACACTCAAATGACTCAATTGAAATAAATAACTGATGTTTTACAACGTGCAAAGTGTGTCATATGAAAACGAATGTTTGCGCGGCTGCGCGGCGAATAGTTTCGCCTTCCGGCGCTAGGTGGTGTGGCAGCGATGCGGCCACAAATATATTAACTAAATATTTTATACTGTGTTAAGTAACTTAAAACTATTGCTATAAATACATCGTTTATAAATGACAGAAGCGTGTATTACGAAGATAACTTAAAGATAATTTACAAAAATCATTTTGAACATAAAACAATCCGCCATTGGAAAATTCTTGGAAAACATATTATATACATACATACATGTCATGTTCTCACGCCTGTATTCCCAAGAGGGGTAGGCAGAGCACATGAATTCAAAAATCCAGTGCCACGTTTAGCAATTTCAGGGTAGCGAGATGGTTAAACGTGATATCGCAGTGACAGGTTGCTAGCCCATCGCCCACAATACCTACACTAACCCTTTCCCAGAGTCGACTCTTACGACACCCACGGGAAGAAATGGGGAAGTGCTGTTCTAACCCGGCACCACACGGGAGCACAAAACAATTTACAATACTCATAGGGAGAATTTCAACATATATTATATGAAACAAATATTACCTACATAAAAAAAATTACACCCTATTTATCATCCAGCTTTACTTTTAATTAAGATTGATAAATTAATGCTGTTGGGCAGTCTCAATATTAGTTAGTAAAATGATCTATCGATATGATTTGTAATTATCGGCAACAGGGAGCATTTTATGACATAATGACTAATATCTAACATACATAGATGAATCTGATAAAGGGGCGTAGTTATGTTTTATAGTTACTTTAAAAATAGCTTAATTTGCTTACTTTGTTAATTTTTACGGACATTGACTGAACCATGTAGAATAAGACCTGTCTAAAATAACAGTTTTTATTTCATCTTCTGAAATCGTTTCCTGATATTTTTAATTTTATTTTAGAAATTTTAGGATAATCATTATCCATGTTATACTTCTATTCACAAATTGTTATTTGTGATGTATCACTATGATGAAGTGACTAAGTTTATCACTATTAATATTGTCATGCATAATACTTATTCGAGTAAATTTACAATGAACCCGCGGCTTTTTAGTAACTCGTAGTTTAAAACTTCTAGGTATGTTTTTACTAGTAAAGCAAAACATGTAGGTATTAAATTGATACGAATAATACAAATAAGATTTGATTTTCGCAGGTACCAATAATGCAGTAGCCTACATTTTAATTTTTTTAGTTTATTTTGATCTCAAGCCAAAATACTTCCTCATAGTACACGTAGATGGGTTCTTAGAACTAATAAAACCGCAACTCCACAATAAGCTAGCAACACTATGCAGGCAAGGTAATGCGCCTGTGTGCGTGAGCTAGGGGTGTGTTACAGTCGCGATTCCACGCTACGATGAAACTGTTCTTCAAAACAACGGGAAGTTTTCCTTGCCTAGCTTTTACGGCTATATTTTATTACTATCGCCGACATGGTTAAGCCTTTATGAAGTTGCGGGCGGTCATTAAATTTATTAACTAATTTAGAGTAACTTTGAGGAAGAAACTATTTAATAGACGTTTGGGAAAGAAACCGACAGAACAGAGTTTTTCCTCGTAAATGAAAGCGAAGTTTTACGAATTACTTATTCTTTAGAAATCGTCTTTGTTTTGTTTTTTTCTGTAGTTTTTTGAGTTCATACGGTATTAAGTGCCAAGTAAATATACTTAAGGAAGTTGGTTTTCTTCGAACACAAACTAAAACTAAAAAAAAAAAAATAGTGCATACATAAACATCACGCCTGTATTCCTAAATGGGGTAGGCAGAGCACTGGAAACGTTAAATAGACTAAAGAGGATTGCGTAAATAGATAGCCAGAATAAATACCATTTTAGCCCATTTTTAGATTTAGGTATAACAGTGACAGGTTGCTATCCAGTCACCTGAAACACACCTTAACATTGAACACTAAGTTGAGACTCACTCATAATGAAAATACGGATAACTCACGTCTCAAATTGAGTTCAGCTCAACATAATGTTGGGCTAATCAGGCCCCTAGATGAAAAGCTATGGACGTGCCCGAAACATGTGGAGTTAAACTCAATTTAAGTCATTTATCAGCATTTTTCATGATCAGTTTTATTTCATGTGAGTTATGAATGTAATTATTAATTTTGCCGAATTTCCTTGTAAATAAACACGCCATTTTCAGTTCATATCTCCCTGTGCAATACGATGTAATTAAGGTTATCAAATATTCATAAATTACGGAAACAATTTGTTCCCGTTTACCTGTTTACGTTTATCGTACATTTTAACAACACTATTTATAGTATACAGGGTGGCAAGATATTGACCGTAAGTATTTTTACCCGTGAAACCTTTGAGAAGTTTTTCTCTTGGAGTTTTCATGTAAAAAAACAGGAAAAATCTGAAAATATAGCTCAATCTTTTGTATCCCGGCTCTTAGGCAACCGCCTAACATCGCAATGTCGAGCAGGTACAGTCAGCGTCTGATACATGTATACACTTTAGTACCTTTTCTAATTAACCTCATGTTTGAACTCTAGTATGAAATTGTCACTGCGATCACAGTGACAAAGTACCAAAGTGTAACCATGTATCAGACGCTGACTGTACCTATAACAATCGCGGGTGCAGGTGCGTGCCGGCTAAAACAGGACTTGCACCATTGGTGGTTTGTACACTGGACAATGTTCATGATTTCGAGAGCACCAGTAAACAATAATAAAATGTGGTAAGTATAAATATTTTTTGAATTTGGCACTTGTAAATTTATAATCTGAGGATAAAAAAATTACCATACACGTACAAAATACAGTCTTTGTCCTTAATAGATGTGTAATTTCAAAACATATAAACTAAGAAAGCGTTCATCGTTAGAACAATGCATCACACTTAATGTATCATATTTGATACAATTTAATTAAACCGCCCATAACACACGGAAGGTTCATGTTCTTTACATTTATAGCCCTTGAATAATACAATACATGGTAAAATGATACACATAAATAAACAAAACACAAGGACGCAAAACCACAAAGTTTGCCACTGAATTCCAGATCTTACTGCTTTGGGATTCAGGTGTGATTCGCATCATTTATGTATTGCAGTTGCGATGTGTTACATAATTCATATATCGTCGTAAACTTGTAATATTAGCTGTTGTTTTGCCCTTGGTTTAGTCCTTCGGAAGGGATAGATATTAATAGTTATCTAGGTCAGTTACCAATGTATGTTTATCGACATGTTGTTACGGCTTTGGCTGTGGAGCGTTTTGTGTGCTCTGCTTATTCCTAGGAGCACAGGCTTGATGTATGTATGTTTGTATTGTTTATAGAACTGTGAAAGATTGCCCAGAAGTCCAAGAAATTTTGAAACGTCGTCGCTAAAACACTTCTCTACTTCTTTCGTGAATGTCGTGAGTTACTAAGGCAAATTTATTAAGCTATATTTTGGGTGACAGGCTAGCAACCTGTCACTATTATACCTGAATACCTGCCAACTCAAAACCTAAAAAGATAAGCTATTAGTGGCCATCAAAAGTGGATATCATGGTTTTGTCTATGTAGCTTTTCGTATGATTTGCCTACCCATTTTGGAATACAGGCGTGATGTAGAAGTATTTGTTGTTATAGCGGCAACAGAAATACATCATCTGTGAAAATTTCAACTCTCTAGCTCTCACGGTTCGTGAGATACAGCCTGGTGACAGACAGACGGACAGACAGACAGACAGACAGCGAAGTCTCAGTAATAGGGTCCCGTTTTTACCCTTTAGGTACGGAACCCTAAAAAGAAGAAAAAGAAGAAATAGTCAAAAACAAGGATGTGCACAAACCCCAGTTACAAACTAAAACAAAGTAAATGATAATCATTTTCTTTCCCCTCAAGATGAACGCTCAACCTTCCGCGCACTAAACACTGACATGATAAATGGGAGCTCGTATCTCTTATACCAAAGGGGTAAAGTTTACTTTGCAGTAGCTAGGAATATCTGCTTGAGTGTTTTTTACGAATACCTGTCATCGATAAGTGTGGAGGGAGTTGGGAAAGTGTTTTGTGGTTGAAATAAATGGGCCGCTATGTAACGGCCCTGACACAGATTCGTGGTTTGAATGCAGTTTTTTCGGAATATAAAAATAGGGAAAAGGCGTTGTAAATACGTACTTGTAATATAAAGGGTAACCCACGGTTATGCAACATATAGGGGAAGCCTTTAACATACAGGGTGATTTAAGAGTCATTGAGCAAGAAAGAAGCTATTAACTTACTTTCTTCGATCGAGGGATCGAGAAAAGTCAGATGACCACGTTTTTTATTACTAAAACATGTATATAACGAACCTACAATGAACATATATACCTACAATGAACATAGCAATCGGTCACTGAATCACAAAAAAATGCTGTGGTCGCGATCCCGAAATCACTCTGTAGTCGATGGAACATTTTACTGAAAAGTACTTTATTTTAATTTCAAGATCATTCTAAACTATACTCCGTTTTTTTTGGGTTGAGAATTTCAACGGACACAATTTGAAATTATCTCTGGAATTCATTAGTAAAACTGGAAATGATTTATGCAAATAGACTTAACATTGTTTGTTATAATGTTCTTAAATCAAACATCATTATAATTTGCCCCGATATCTTGGGATTACTCAAAAATGTGTAAGGATTTGACAGTTAAAATTCTCAACCCAAAAAAAACGGAGTATACGTTTGTAGATTTTTTGATGGTGGAACATGGTTGAACTGGGAACACACTTAGAGCATTTAATAAATTGATTTTTTTAATAAAAAATATAAAATTTCTTTTACTTCTGAGAGTGATATTTACAGAAACATAGACACGTGACGGCGGGTCGCGAGAGCTGCTGTGTCGCAAGCATCGATTTGGACACGACCACGACCACTCAGTCAAGAGTGCATGACTAAGAAGAAGAATGTTACTTTGAAAAAATCACTTTAAAATGAAGTCTTTCAATTGGTATAGTAAAACCTTAGGATATTTTCTTTTATATTTGATTACTATTTCAGGTGAACTACATACCTTACAACCTAATAGGTTGGGGAGAAATGTAACAAATTCTACTTAGCAAACCCTAGCAAACCTAGCTCAAATTTACGTTAAACGCTGATTGTATGTCTAGATATCGGAAAGATATTGCTTTGTTTCACTCTCACGTAAAAACACGAAAGCTATTATCTCTGCGTATACGCGATCTCGGTAAAATAATATATTTTCTTTCAAACTACTTAAGTAACATAGGTTCGTAGAAAACTTGGGTACGCTCAATAACCGAGATATGTAAATAGAAGGCAAATCTAGATTGTTATTTGACATAGCGAAATAAAGGATCTACTGACGTTTTTATATCGATCAGCTCGATTTGTTTCGGGTCAATCCGTGACCCATCATCTGGAGCTACGCGCCAGGCAGCGAATAGACGCGCACTGTGTGCAGCTGCTCTTTCCGCGCGACCACTAGACACAGCTGACAGCGGTACACAACTACCCACATTTTCGCTAACACGTCCACTATTATTGTCAAAAGACGGATAGCACACAACACTAACAACATCAGATGATGATCCAGATGATGGGTCACGGATTGACCCGAAACATGTCGAGCTAATCTCGGTATAAAAAACGTAAGTAGATCCTTTATTTCGCTATAATCGAGTTATGTCAATAAAGGGCAAATGTAGACTGTTACGTAGTGTACGATTGGTCTATGTACTGAAAGGGTTATCCGTGAAATACTGGGTAGTATTTGTTAAACTGTTCTAAAAACTTAAGCATTCCTTATGTACTATTGTGGCTAGAATCATCTTTATTATAATTAGTGTCCGACCGAAGCTTCGGTCTGACACTAATCTCTGACACTAAACTCGCCTTCGGCCAAAAAAACCACCTTCGGCCAAACCTTCGGCTTCGTCCCAAAATTTGGCCGAAGCTTTGGCCGAAGCCGAAGGTTTGCAAGTTGTGATTTGAAATTGAACAAACGATGCCAGAGCGAGACGGATAGTGCGCGGCGGTTAGCAGGACAGCGTTTCGCCAGCCCGATCGCATTACTTGCATTTAATTACATAAATTACGGACAACACATAACATAACAACATAGTCACACTTGATTTAGAAGCGTAAACTGCACATAATTTACTGCCGTTTTTTTACTATTAGTAAATTATCGTATTTCTTAGGGTCAACATGGGGTCAACACACCTTCGGCTTCGGCTTCGGCTTCGGCCGAAGGTTTTGATGAAAGCCGATTAATCGGCTTCGGCTTCGGCTTCGGCCAAAATCGTACCTTCGGTCGGACACTAATTATAATGAATTCCAAGTAACATACAGGGTGGCCAGAAAATTAAACGTAATTATTTTAACCACTAATCATGTATACGCGTTTGACAATCCTCGTGAAGTTTTCTCCCGGAGTTTTATGTTCGGAAACAGATGAAAGAGGTATAATACGAATAGTGACAGATTGCTAGACTGTCACCTAAAAATACCTAAACCTATTTTCTTAGCGTTACGACTACGACATACACGGAAGAAATGGAGAAGAGTTATTTCTATCCCGAAACCACACAGTAAGTATTTACTTGGATATGGCTATTGTGTATGTGTTGTATAGATAGGTACGGAACCATTCGTGCACGAGTCGTACTTGCACTTAGCTGCTTTTATCTGCAAATTTGTGTCAATCTCTCACTCCGTCTGAATATCCCCTGTGGCTGCAATCCTAAGTTCTAACTAAAAGCAGTCAACACCACACAGATGGTACCCCTCTCAAAACCGAAACACCCCCCCAAAACGTCTCACTTCCACCCTGTCATCCCACCAAAAATGTACCTTAGAATATAGATAGTAAAGTCTAAATTTAAAAACGTAGAAATGGAGTTACATCCTTTGTAACAGATTTTTAATAGGTAAGCGTGACCAACGTGAATTGCTTTCTCGTTATGTGTTACCCCATTGTGTGATGACAATATGTTTTATATGGCACTTAAAAAAGGGTTATAATCGATAGTGATTTATGTCACTTGGTAACATGTTTTATCGGAAACCTTGTAAAGTACTTTTTATGTTTTCTGTGAAATTTACCGAATTATATCGTAAGCGACAAAATGTAGGTGTTTTTGTGTAGAGGAGCGTGAATTATAAAAGGTGCTGCCTAGTATAGAATAACACCTGTCCATTTCTTCCGTAGATGTCGTAAGAGGCGACAAAGGAAATAGGTTTAGGTAAGATTTAGGCGACAGGCTAGCACTCTGTCATTATGATACCTCAACTCAAGTGGCCACGAAACGTGAAATTGTCATGGTTTTTACTATGTAGCGTTTCATGTGCTCTGCCTACCCGAATTTGGAAAACAAGCGTGATGTATGTAAGTAAGTGCATCGATTCTAAATACATGCATCGGTTTGTAACCACTTGTTATTCATTCTACACTGATACATACATCCATTACGCCTTCATTTTCACACAGGGTTGGCAGAGCGTTTGAAACGCAACATAGTCAGAACTATGATTAATAAATAAATAAATAAATAAATATCACTGGACATTTTTTTTTTACACCAATCACCTAGTCCCAAAGTAGGCAATTTAATGCCTGTGTTATGGGTACTAGACAACGGATAAACTTACTTATATATAGATAAACATCCAAGACTCGAAAGCAAACATTCGTATTCATCATACAAACATCTGCCCCGACCGGGGATCGAACCCGGGACCTTAAGCTTCACAGTCAGGTTCTCTAACCGCTGGGCTATCCGGCCGTCAAAATGTTTATATGTTTATATGATTATTATGATTTATAATGTCAATATGATTATCTCTAGCATATTTTAGGTGCCGAGTTAAAAGGTACTATAGTGACAGGATAGTAGCCCAGCGTTTCGAACTGTGGCCTCTCAAGCATAGGGTCGTGGGTTCAAACCCCGGGCTCGCACCTCTGAATTTTTCGGAATTTTATGTGCGATATCAAAATTTGATATTTAACACGAGCTACTCGGTGAAGGAAAACATCGCGAGGAAACCTACACACAGCGATGAAGTAATTCAACGTTGTGTGTGAAGTTCCCAATCCGCACTGGGCCCGCGTGGGAACTATCGCCCAAGCTCTCTCAGACTGAGAGGAGGCCTGTGCCCTGCAGTGGGACGTATATAGGCTGATGATGATGATGATAGTGACAGGATGCTATTCTGTCTAAGCCTATCCTTCATCGCCTCTGACGACATCCACAAAAGAAACGCTAAAGTGTTCTAAACCCACATGGTTAATCGGTTGATCTTAAATTTTATACAAATAAGTTCATCTTCACTATCATAAGTCTCGAGTCTGTTTTAAAAATGTAAACAAACGTCGATGTAAAATTTTCCCATTACCTTCCCAGCCATATGTCTCACTGTCTAGTCGTCTGGCGTCTACATCAGGTGCAAGAGTACAGTCTGCTTTAAAAGTTGTTCGAAGTTTCATGCTCAAAAATACTGTAGTAACTGTTAATATTAAATTCCGTACCGATGGTCGCTGCAGTTGATAAGTTCACGGTACTTGCTTATTGCCTTTTTGTTTTTTTCAGTTCACATCCTTTAAGTAGGTCTATTCTATAATATACAGGCTGACTTCAAATTGATGATACAAAATATGTGTTTCTTACATAGCTAATGCTGGACAATGGAAAGCACAAACTGTTATCATTAGTTTTATGCATCAACTGTTATTTTGTGATTTCATTTCACCTTAGTATGAAAATCCAAAATTATATAGGGCTAAATTTAATAATTGAACTATTATTAGCTTAGCATTAACTGAGTAAGAAGCACCAATTTTCGTCAATTTGAAGTCAACCTGTAGTGACTAAAGATAGGGAGCAAGGAGTAAAGTTACTTTATTTGATTTATATTATAAAAAAACAAACAGCCAGAAAGAAAACATTTAATAATAATAATTTTAAACAAAAAAAAACCGACTTCAAATTAGCTTTATCCCGAAAGGAAACTTCTGTTTATGTAGAAATTTCCA
>BHDV01070399.1:93622-119875 GCA_005406045.1 Adoxophyes honmai | reverse complement strand
TAGATAAAAAAAATATACAGCCGAATTGAATACCTCCTTTTTTGAAGTTGGTTAAAAAACAAAAAAAAAATTATAATGATTAAGGCGGGCTCTCATAGAAAAAAACGTGTTTTTTTTTGCTGTTTTTGGTATGGAATCCGTCGTGCGCGAGTCCGACTCGCACTTGGCGGGTTTTTTTATTTTTAAAACTATACTTTTTCAAGCTGGGGGGCCCCATTTAGCTTTGCTGCCCCGGGCCTCGGATCGCCACTGAGTTTATCTAACATCATTGCATCTACCCTGCGTCAATTAGCCTAGGGCGGCCTGAACTCTTGATCAGTCATAGCCTACCTCGTACTTTGCTTTGCATATTTTTTATATTCCTATTTACTTGCAACCTAAATTAAAATTTATTGTGCTATCTGCTAGGGCGGCCAGAACTCTTGATCAGTCTCTGTTCCTAGTCACCCTTATTATACATGAAAAGCTTAATATTTCAAGACATAAAAAATGTTATATTCCTGAAATCTTACATTTCCTGTAGCTTGTGTTGCTAGCGGTAGGTACCTATAAATGGTGCAAAGGTGACAGAAGAGACGCTGGGGACGTGTCGGCGCGCTCCGCTAGTGTCGCTTTACCTGACTAGGTTCATGCGATTTATTCTGTTAGAAGTCTGTTACGAATTGGAACTACGTAAAGCCGTAGTCTATTAACATTATACGTGACCTCTGATCGTCCCTGACGAAATCCAAATATAAAAATGTGTGAATTTTCAAACACACCTTCACTCTACGCTCAGCCAAACCATTCATTTGAAACATTACAAGGCATTCGAATTTCAATTTCTCCATCGCTTTCGTATCTGCCACAATTGGCCTGCATAATGAAGGTCGGCGACAAACTGGGCCCTTTTGGCCCTGTCCGCGCCACATGATAAATCATTCGGTTTCCCTCGGTCACCGATTCAAGTTGTAGCAAATGGGGAATGTACGGTGTGATTTGAGGCGATGTGTAATGTGATAACTTGTTGATTGTGCCGGGTGTTTTCCTCTGGGGTTTGGGGTGAAACGCAGCAAAGTTTAGCTTTACATGTATCCGGGACTAGTTCAAAGCCTCAGTTAGGTATACCTACAGTTGTATACAAAACAACGTTATGCCCCGGGTAAGATATGAAGAGTATATATAGTGTATATTGTAGGTAGATATTTTTATGCATGAAATTGTTTAACTAGATACATTGAAAGGAGTACCAAGGTACTGGAACTTGAAAAAAAACCCCGAATACGAGTCGGATTAGCGTACTAAGTATGAAATACTATAGATTTTGATTTACCTATATCTAAGGTAAATCGGTGTTTGTAAATTAACTTTCCCCTACAGTGTAGGTAATAGTAACACTTTAAATATTTTTCTCTTGCCTCAAAGGAGTCTGAAGCTATAAAAAGATTATTAAAGAACCTATTAAGTATTTAGGTACTGAGTGAGGACAAAGTGAATGACAGGCTCTAATCCTAGGCCTTATTACTTTAGCCAGTCTAGACGGCTTTAGGATTGATATTAATGGAACTATCTATTTAGTTCTGAATGTCTCTCATTGAAACGTGAAACATTGTCATAAATGTAATGGATAATGGATTTAAAACTTAAATTCTACGGCGAATTTTTTTTATTGCCTTCCCAACTAACTGTTTAATACAATACATGCAATACAACCTTGGCCAAGTCTTAGCACATAGGATTTTCTGTAGAAAATTCAAACTTCGGATTGTTTTTGTGTTTTTTCCATTATCATTTTATATTAAGTTTAATTTTAGCTAATTGGTCTATTCCATTTTCATAAAAAATGTAGAGTTCATGGTTGCCGTCCTCGTGATAAAAAAATAGACATGCCTTAACAAGCCTATGTAATAAACCTTTTCAAAACTCATTTGTAGGTCATTTGTCTTCAAAACCCTTAGGCAAAGTGATAAACGCCCACGAAATAACTTCGAAAAGAATTTTTATTAAAACTCTCTAGATTGTAGAGAAATAGACGCGAATTCCTCAAATCCGATGCAAAACTGTCATTAAACTCATTTGGAACTAATTATAACTCGCGGCGTGCTACGATTAAACACCGCCATTTGATCGCTATTAAGGCTCCTTCGATGGTTTCTAACTCTCGCTAATTATACCTAACATCTTTAAATATCCTCCAACTTGTAGATTCTTCATAATACAATTCGAAAAGTTAAGTCGGAAACAGAATTGTTAACTTTATAATTCTGGTATTTGGTACTTATTTACAATGAAATACCACATTTGATTTTGAGATAGACGTTTCTTAAAAGTTGACACTGTCTTGGATTTAAAATAAATGTTATAGAGGGTGTTTTTCATTATTTTTTCGATTTGGCTTATTAAATTCTCCATTATAAAAAAGATGTTAAACACCTACGCGTGAATAAATAATAGGCTTACCAATATCGAAACGGAGACAACAACTTAATCCATATATTTAAGTAGATACGAATAGAGTACTTAATCTAATTACGCCACCAAAGCCGATTAAGAGAAATGTAGTTTCTAACTATAGATTTATTAGGGTTTAAATCGCGATAGTTCCAGACATAGGATGTACTAAGTTTGAAGCTAAGACAAACTTCTGACTGATAACTACCGACCACTAAGTAGATAAGGTAAATGATGGAGCTAATCAACGTTTAGTTGAACTACAAGCTCATTACAAAATTTAAATTATGTCTAAGATAACATACCTATCATCAATGCCACTTTTTATGTACTCTGCTCACCCCATTTGGAAATGTGTGTAGGTATGTATAAGTAACTAACAATCGCACAGTATCCAACATCAGCATTTCGACAACCAGCACTATTATTCCTTTAAAATTTTAGGACGCAATCTCGAAATGTGAGAATAACATCGCACAGTCGGATTCCCATAAATTTAATATCGGAAATCGGCAGCCGGAGTAACGAGGCTGCTCTACACGCCAAGTCAAGTGTCGGCTGCCTCCGACGCTCGCTGCCAACTTACAAGATGCATACAAATTTCATTTTGCAGTTGCAGTTTCAAGATAATATTTTAATACTTGGACAGAGTTAAAGTTACGCCTGATGTCATTTATTTTGATAAACGTTTACCGATGCCTATCCTCTTCAAAGTGATAATACTAGGACAAAATCAGTTTGCAGTGAAAGCCCAAGTATTTTAACAGAGACTTGGAGCAATGGCCCACTGTGACAGTACTAGAACAAAATATTTCCCGTCATCTACCGCGTTTGAATTACACGCTACGTCGTGTATTACTTGACGTTTAGTCTCTGGATATATTTGGCATTGTGGCAGCACTGCTTTCAAGGAGCGGGGAAGTTTTACTTCGGTCTACTGTCATTAAACGTCGAGGCGATGGCGCGTAAAACGAAAGGTGGTTAGTTGAACTTATAGAAATCTATGAAATCTTTATGTTAAATTACCCAGATTTTGTTTCTTTTTCAAGGTAAAGGGCCGAATTTAGAGTGAACACAATTATTTTACCGTAATTTCGTGAATAACAGTATGTTTTTTTAGTGACATTTATTTTGTACTAATACTAGTACGCTAGGCATTTATAGAGTTTGTTATTTTATTTTTTTCTTATTTATTACTGACCTATTTTCTTATATTTTAAATATTTTTCGTAATTTTTCTTCTAGGTCTAGGTTTGCACAGTTCTTATGTTACAGATTTAAAAGATAGTAAAGTATTTGAGATACTTCAACAATCTAATTTCTAATAAAACGAGTAAGATCGTTTTGCATTTGCAAGATTTTTTTGCAATATTTGAGATTCACTAGACTATAGTGGTCCATTTAATGACTAAGGCCATGAAAAGAGACTGAACTAGTCCTAAATATTATTTTTCAGTCACTTTAAAGAAGAATGTTTTTGGTTCATTTTTTATTTTTTTAAGTTTTTAATTATAGACTCCATTATGATGACTAAAACCAGATAATTAACATTCGGTAATGTCATTGACAGTAATATTTCATTGATTTTAGTTATCTCAAGGGTTTATATTTCCATTTTCTATGGCATTTCTAAGACTGGCTCTGTGCCTTTTAGTATACGTAGCGACCCAATGTGATAAAAAAAGAACAAAATAACTTTTAGTTTTTTTGATCTCTCTGGCAAGCCTAAAACTATATTGAAGTACCCTTAAAATATAACACCTATATTCGTTGTGGTTACCAAGATATGAACAATTTTTGTTCTGGGCCTTCAGTGCTTCACTTATTTTGTCCTAGTAGTAAGACACTGGGTCTTTACCGGAAGTACCCTGTTTAAAGTTGGGTCGCAGGAGGCTATTAGGATTAGGCTATTAGGTATCGCCTCTTGCTACTGGACGCCTCGAGCTGAAATTTGGCATACAGGTAGATATTATGACGTAGGCATCCGCTAAGAAAGGATTTTGACTAATTCTAGAGGATAAAATAGAGGATGAAAAATCTATTAATATTACTAGGTACTTCTTAACGCGAGCAAAGCCGCTGGCAAAAGCTAGTTTGTTAATAAACGGCATTGGACTAATATTTTTAATTTGAATGGTACTCGATAAATTGGCGTCTGAATAAAACTATCCAACAGGCACGCCTAAAAGGATCAGTGGCAAATTAAACGTTTACCTAATAAATTAGGTAGATATAATATTCCCGCCTCCGGGCGCCGGGTAAATGCGACGCTTGTGGCAACCGCCGTGAAAGGTGAAAGGGAAAGGAAACACTTTTATTCTCCAACTTAGCATTAGAGATGTCTGTCGTTCATTAATTAATTGCGTATGTTTTTCCATACAAAATAATCGAGCACGCAATGTACAGTTTAAAAAATGTTGACAACCGTTCTTAAGTCCCAGAAATATTTTTTAATAGGACACCCACCTATATTGTTACAATCCGAAAAATCCGATCACTCGCTTTGTTGCCGAAAAAATAACTGAAACCTATGGTGGGAAAAATATTCCCGCTGCCTTATAAAGGGTTAATTACACCTTAAGTTAACGGCTGATTAATGTCATCGTTTGTCAAGTCAAGTCAATTTGGACGGAATACATTGCTGCTCGGTCGTAGATACTTTAAAATATAATTAACTCATTATTTATAAAGCTATTTAACAAAATTGCTTTCACATAATAATATGATTCTTACGGCCGTGAACTAGATCTGGATAAATTATACGCCCGTATGAAATATACTTGTTGTATAAGAGTTTTTCCCACATATTTATATTATAACCCAGTAATCTTTCCTATTGAAGATGTCTGAGCTCGTTACATTCTGAACAGTCTTGTATGAAACAACCGCAAAATGCAAAATGTCAAAGTCACAGCTCACTAGGTGGCCCTCCTCGCCTCAATCGGTTAGTATTCTTTGTATTAATTTATGCAGGCATCTATGAGTACGCTCACTGAGTACAGCATCCGATGGCGATATAGGCACCCAGTGTCCACGAAATTAAGTAGATGCTAACTACAATTCATATGTAGGAGCCGACCGGTCGGGAGTTAGCAATTATAATGCAATTGGAATACATGCAGTCTGTAACGGTCCTTAGGTACATATACGTGCATGCATCCGCATAATCTAAGTACCAATCAGATTTTAAAGTCGTGAGAAGCATACCTGTAATTGATTATCAATTTCGCAGACGGAATGAATGCCCATTTCGTTGCAACGGGCTCCACTCTCGCTTTGTAATTAATAATGGGAAGAGGAACCCTCTATTCCCGGTTTAAAAAGAGATCAAATATTCATGAACGGTAATCACTGAGACCGAATGAAAATTAATTGCGATTGGCATTCTGCATACTTGCCTGTAAATTTTATTGGACACGAATATCTGGACTGATTGATTTACGATAGGGCAATCGATAGAAGTACCCGCACAATGTTTAATATGTTTATGTGGCAAATTTGGTGGCACTAATTAGGTCCAACGCAACGCAAGGGAGCTTATAGCCTGAAAATTTGCTTTTAAGAGGATAGGAGTCGCCCCGCTTCAAACCGCTTCTCCATACAAACGTATTCCCCTGTTTTCTCCGTGAATAATGACATTAGAGCAAAAATTTTTTTTACGTTATATTCGTATCTGTTTTGGCTATGCCCCTACGTTTTGCTTTTATCGATTTTTATTTTTATTTATTTTATTTTTTAATTTTTTTTAAAAAATCGATAAAAGCAAAACATAGGGGCATAGCCAAAACAGATACAAATATAACGTAAAAAAATTTTTTTGCTCTAATGTCATTATTCACGGAGAAAACAGGGGACTACGTTTGTATGGAGAAGGTGGTTTGAAGCGGGGCGACTCCTATCCTCTTAAGTATTTGGGAGTAATAATCCTAACGTTAATCACCAAATTGAATTCCATTTATCTACCATAAAAAATGATTGAATGTGGATAATTCTGGCAGTCATACCTACTTATTTAACAATTTTTCAATAAGTATTCTGGCTGCTTTCTTCATAGATTTAATATATTATTAAATTTAAATCAATGGCTTTCTTGCGTAGGTAGTACCTGTTTTTTTTTTAAACTGAGCTGAGAAAGATTCCTAAGATTCGAAACTTTCTACATGCTTTCTACCAACTTAGCCCTGGAATTTCGGTCTCTTATATTTGTTGCTACAAAAGAATATTTAACATATTTCAGGCTTAATCTCGAACAACAGACCCTAACTATGAGAAAACACAAGTTTTCCATATGAAGAAATTATGCAGTTTGGCGAAACTTTGTACGAAGCAGATGAACAAACTTGGGCGAGAATGTGGCGCGCATAGCGATAACTTGTCCCATTCAGAGGGAACTAATAAACGCTTAGAATTGTAAAGTATATACTGCCGACACTTAAGAATAAATAGGATATTATGTTATTATTGGGGTTTTATTGTTAGCTGTTTATATCTTTGGCAACAGCTTGTAGTGCTGTAAACCTAATTTAATTGCTTTGTTTGAAATGGCTGTTATAATTAAATAGTAAAAGGGTAAACAAACTCTGCCCTTTCTGCTATTTTGCTCAGATTAATCATTAAATCCTTACTAATATTATAAGTCAGAAAGTGAGTTTGTTTGTTTGTTTGTTTGTTCCGTTTTCACGCCGTAACTACTGAACCGATTGCTTTGAAATTTTGCAGACATAAAGATAGAAGTCCGGATTAAATAATAGGGTACTTTTTATCCCGGAAAAAATTGATGTTCCTGAGGGAAACCAAAATATAGTTTGCTTGATAGATCGATATCAATCGATGATAGATCGATATCGATCGATAGATGATAGATCGATGGCGCTGTGTGTCGTTTGAAACGAGAAGTTTTCTTATAGTTGTGCTTTATACCGCAATATAACCGAGTTCCACGCGGGCGAAGCCGCGGGCGGAAAGCTAGTATTATATATTTTGCTCAGCTTCCGTAACTTAAGTATTTAAGATACCATAACCGACTGCGAGTGTGTGAACTTTACCGCAGTTCTGGTGTTTTATTTTAAAATCGATAATATCGAACAGTATTTTTACAGCCAACGCCTAGATTGGATAAGATTTATGATTGATCACAATAAGACCCAGTTTTCTTTTGAACAGCTTCACGCACTATTCGCGAATAATAAGGACGTTCTGTAGAGAGGATCCTGGGATTATGAAGCTCATTGATTTAATCTCGACTCCAGCAAATGTAGATACAACCGAACAAGCGGCTCGCTTTATGCTGGAAGCGGACTCACGTAATTTTTGTGAAAATAAAAACTGTGCCTCCTATGAAAAGTGATACAAGTCTAAAATCGTCATTTTACAGGAGAGCAAAAACAAGATTTAAAAAAATCTAGTTCGTGCACCGAGGGGTCTAATATATTTATACTAAAGAACTTTGATTTATAGATAAAAATTCGTTCCATAAACGTGTATTTACGGTTTTTCTGTAAACATTATACGTTCGGAGAAAATCGCGAAAAACCTTCGACTTGTACCTATTGAAATGTCTAATGCCATAAAATATTATGTGTCAGATGATACAAGTCCAGTTATATCCTGATGCACACCTGTAGTGCTCAAAATATCTCTTGGTGTAAACTGATATACATGAACTTGCAAAATGCTGTAACTCAGCATTAAATATTCCCAGCTCAATGTTGCTTGAACTAAAGTAAAACATAAAACCCTGACAAATCTATTTTGAGACTTTGTACCTCGTTCCAAGTAAAATTTACCTGACTTGTATCAGTTTGCAAAAAAATAGCCCAATGAAAATAAGTGCAAAAAGATACAAATCAAGTTGTACCCCTCGCTAACATTCATATTTACGGTGTAAATAAATACAAGTTTCTAGGAAATTAATCAATGTTTATGAAAGTCCTCTAAAATTGATAATTAACTCACATATTATGCAGATATTCATCATAATCCTTAACACAGGTAAGTAGAGATCTTATACTCATAATTTTTCGATAAAATAGAATAAGAAACAAGCTGGCTTCACCCCTATAAAAATTTCAAGTTTCACAATACTTGGACGAAAATTTAAGTAGGTTACCTGCCAACTTTCTCTCTGAGGACTTACGTCTCCTGACATAACATTTGCCTGGAGAGAGATCTCACTATTAGAGTCTTTACTACATCGGTAACTCTCGACATTGGACATTAAACGCAACCTTCTCTGACCGAGATAATAACAACGACGTAGTTTCAACAGCAAGCCAGACTACGGCACTGTACACTATTAGCATGTTGCTAAATTCCATGCCTGGTGTCTATAGTGTCTAATCTACTACACGGCCCTCACGTAGCTCTAGGTAGGCACTCCGCCAATCACATCGGATCCGAGCAACTCGCTCTTCGACAATCACGGCGAATCATCAACGCTAGCTAACGCGGCTCAAGTTTTACAACTGGCTCTTACAATCTTCCACGGTACTGCGATGTCTCATCGACCTTCAGTCTAAGAAGCGGGCTAATGTAGCGTCCCAGTGCCACATTCATCGAATAGCCGAATCAAACGAAGTTTTGAGGATTGACTACAGAAATACAACTTCTATCTTTATCTCGGTGGTTTTCGGTCTCCAGGCATAACATCTGCCTGGAAAATATCTCTATTAGAGTCTTCCCCTCAAGTTCATGATCCAATTTATTACTTATTTATAGTTATTTAAGAAAATAGTTATACCACTTTCCGGTTAGAAACTTCACTTCGTTTGGTTTGGGAACTGTTTGCGTTGTGTCTCATCGCTGCCAATGTGGTGTGCAAGTTAACACTTTCGGTCACCACGGCTTATCCTGCCGGAAAAGTGCAGGGCACATCCCACGTAACGCTAGTGAATGACATCATCCGCTGGGTCCTCGTGAATGTCAGCGTGCCGGTGGTCCTTGAACAAACTGGTTTGGCACGTGAAGTTAGAAAGATGCCCGACGGCATGACGCTTATGCCGTGGAAGCTGGGCCAGCCCCTGGTGTGGGATGTAACCTGCGTGGGTATCCTGGCCTCATCCTGCAGGGGTGACTTGTTTTTCGCCCAGAAGATTGGCATTATCATTCAATGTAGCAATGCTGCCAGTTTTCTTGATACCCTGCCGATTGGCAGCGATTTGGAACAACTTTATCGTAGTAAATGATCTAAATTTTTTGTGTTGTTACAATAAAACTTTTCTTACTTAAACAAAAAATCAAATTACAATAGTAGTTTGTAATAAGGAGTAGATAATGAAGTAGTATAAGTAGCCTACCTAAGAGTAGTAGCGTTAATAATGGCATAGTTGATAGTATTTGTCAAATAAGATAGTAATTGGCTTTTTTTGGTAGCTAATTAAGTTAAAAAGCTTAGATAGACAGATAATCAAACCAATCATAGCACAGACACAGTATCTGAAACCATAGATGACACCTATGATCAAATAAGTAGATACAAACTTTAAGTAAAATGCAAAATACAGAAACAAAGAGCTACAGTGGCTGTGAATACACGTTTACTAAACAGTATTTCGTGTCAAGCAATATATTTCAATACTTAAGCGAAAAATTTAAATATATGAAATTTCGTGCAAAATGATACAACTCTTAACTTACACGTCGTTGTACAGTGAATTTGGACGTGACCACACCTTGTCATAGCCGCAGCGACACTGAAGCCGTGAGCCGAGCCGATCCCACGCATCCCTGATCCCGAATCACCTCGCCCCGCGCACTCCCACCACATTATTTATGCTCGCACTTGTATTACTTTACACAACTGTGTAATAGCGTAAATATTTTACGGGAACAGTTTGACTTTTAGATATGATTCAATTTGTATTCTTTAACATTTCAAAAATAATTTGTGTTAAATGATTCATGACGAGATGTATCACTAATCACAAAATATATAAATCAAATTGGTCTTAGATTGGTGGGTACATGTTGAGTTAAATCCTGTTTTTATTTTAGAAAAGTTGGTCCATAGTGATATAACTGTACATGTATCAATATTACCGAAAAAAATACGGAAAAATAAATAGTGAAAATAAATTTAACTGCACTTATACCTTAAAACACAAAAATATCCTGAAAAATGATTATAAAAAGTGGGTATGACTTGATATGTATCTATATGCACGATTTTTTTTTGCAGAAATGCTGCTACTTGTATCACTTTTCACAAAATTATCTCCGAAACTATAGCACCTAGAAGTACGTGAGTTAGACCAAAAAATTCGTAATTTTTTTCTGATTATTTCTAAACTATAAAACACAAAAGGGTACAAGTCGAGTTGTATCACTTTTCACAGGAGGCACAGAAAAAATAAAGAAACGAAATTGTAAGTCTGAATACGCTGTACAAGTTTCGTGGGAGCAGTTTTTTTTATCAACAGAAAATAAATAATAGCTAAATACGTACTTCATAACCAAAATTTTCAACTGTTCGATCGATATCTCGATAACGATGCATCTTACGCAAAAATGTATAAACCCTTATGGGTTTATATTAAAGAGTATGAAAAAAGCAACACAGAAGCATACTTTGAAAATTTCCGTATTTCGTCAGATAGCCGATTTATTGTCAAAAATACAATTTTAGAAAAGAGACCTAAAAATCTGTTGCTCGCACACCCCTTCTACTTTTGCCGAGCGATCTTAGGTCGTCGGGCGACCTATAGCAATACTCGAATTAGCATGGATTTCGGGCGCGTAACTGTCTTACTGTCTGTACTGTACATACCTTTCTTCTTCATACTCATACTCATGTGTGCTTCAAATGAACAGACTTTGAACAGAAAAGCGTCCGTCGATTGCAGGCCGTGAGTTCCTAATAAGCGCATTCATCATAATTAATCCGGCTCGCTCACGCCATTCCAGTTTGCAGATGGCACCTCCGGGTACAATAGGTGTACGTCACATTCGAGTTATTGTTCCATTCAACAAACTTTGGAATTTCAACAAAGACAGCGCTTGGAGCAAACGCTTATTCAAACTGGGTAACTCATGGTAGGTGCGGTTTGAATCTATGCTTCACGTGCCGTCTGTACCTACTACTTAAGCAGATATAGAATCTGTTCTCATACCACAAACCAATTTTGGCTGATTGATAATCGCATGTTATTTTAGCAATGTAATTTTTGTTTCTCAACTCAGTGTACACGCATACAGCCTCAGTACTATTGTTTTTTGTCATTTGACGTTTGAAACTGAATAATAAGGTAATATAATGTCTATGTAAATGCCCTAAATATGTACATAGAATAAGAATATTGTTTTCCACATGGTGTCGGGTTAGAATAACACCCCTCCATTTCTTCCGTGGATATCGTAACAGGCGACTAAGGGAACAAGTTTAGGTATGCTTTAGGAGTCAGGCTAGCAACATGTCACTATTATACCTCTTTTACCTATCTATAAACTTAAAAAATTCTACTACAGCTATGGTCACCCAATTTGGGAACATAATAATTTAAGCACTAGATCTGAATGTTGTGTTCTAATAGTGTAAATACAGAGGAGCTGTAAACCGCAAAATAGTTATTGATAATAACTTATTGCAGAGACGTCGTTATTGTATTGTAGGTACATTATTTTGACGACTCGAGTCGAATCCGTACCAACTCTACTCTGCATCCAATCCCAAAAGTAATTTCTCGCCTCTGGTGTGAACCCAGTTCTTTAGAATCAATCGACAGCTCTTATCAGTTTTATCGTTAGCAGCAGAGCGTGTATTGTGTGCAGGTAACCAAATCAAACACCTTAATCTATTATAAACTTACGTCTTTATTTAATTTTTTTTGCGTAAACTTACAACTATTCCATTATAAGAAGACAATCATAATTCGTATCAAATGAAGACCCTAATTATACTTTAATCTTAAGGGGAATCACAAAAATGACTTAATTTTTTAACTAAGAACTAAAGATATCGAGTTAAAGATTTAGATCTGCAGGACGTGGTGATACTTGTGGCATGATAACATCGTAAACATATACATAGTATAAACGTAGTCAGAATGGTATCTCAAAAAGATTCCGCCTAGATTATTTTGTCCTTTCGATTGTACTTCCGTTAGTATACAATTCTATAAGAAAACCTAGATGAAAGTAGATAAAAGCCAAATAAATCCAGGTTTTACTCAACTAATAAAAAAACGCGTTACGCATATACTTTCCGTGTATACCAGCAAATTACTGCAATCTTCAATTGTTTTCTTCAACGTCCTGTGAAAATAACATATATAATTTTAAACAAAAAAAAACCGACTTCAATTCTATGTATACTAATATAATAAAGCTGAAGAGTTTGTTTGTTTGTTTGAACGCGCTAATCTCAGAAACTACTGGTGCGAATTGAAAAATATTTTTTGTGTTGGATAGACCATTTATCAAGGAAGGCTTTAAGCTATATAACATCACGCTGCGACCAAAAGGACCGAAGAAACAGTGGAAAATGTAGGAAAAACGGGGGAAATTTGTCACTATTCCACGCGGACGGAGTCGCGGGCACAACTAGTTAGCAATATTTTGAAAGTATTCTGTTTACTGAATGTAAAATCTTGACTTCATCAACAAATTACCGAAAACGCCGTACATCTCCATATAAAATTTGAAGAGTTCCCTCGATTTCTCCAAGATTCCACCATCAGATCCTGGTGTCGTGCAAATGGGACCAATTTCGAGTTATACCCTTTCGATTAAAAAAAAAATTTTGAAAATCGGTCCACGGGTTTTCGAGTTATCGAGTAACATACACAAAAAAAAAAAAAAAAAAAAAAAAAAAAAAAAAAAATTAGGTCGAATTGAGAACCTCCTCCTTTTTGAAGTCGGTTAAAAATAACAGTGAAGCCTTAGTAAAGTTGTAATTTTTTTAATTAACAATATTCATTCTTGCTTCCTGACTGTTTGTTATTTTTTCACGGTCCAACTGTTGCACCGATCGCAACGAAATTGATTATGGAGATGGTTTCAGACTAAAAGGACGCACTGCTGACATCAGCACTTTGTCTTTAGTTTATGAATTTATTACTCGGTGTCAATACACCGAACCAATGTTCAACACTAATCCGTACCAATATATAAATGTGAAAGTGTGTTTGTTTGTTTGTTTGTCCGTCTTTCACGGCTAAACGGAGCGATGGATTGACGTGATTTTTTTAGGTAGAGATAGTTTAGGGCATGGAGAGTGACATAGGCTACTTTTTGTCTCTTCAAAACCCCTTTTTTTCCTAAAATAAGGGGTGGAAGTTTTCAATGTAGAAAGCTATAAATTGGTATGTGTGCTTTCTCTTCTGTAATACCCCGAATTTAACGCGAGCGGAGCCGCGGGCAAAAGCTAGTACCCTATAATTGTCTTTGCTAAATAAATAAATGAATAAAATAGTCCGCATGAGTAGCTTCGAATTTGACACTCACCGTGGGATCACAATCTGCGCAGTGCCAGGAATAGCCGCGTTTCTTGGGGTTCTTGTTGAGCGGCGGCTCCAGACATGTGAAGTGGTACCTCTTGAAGCACTCGTCGCATCTGGTATGTGAAAACACGAATTTAACGGGTATAATGGAAAATGTTAACAATAATTGGGTTGAGGGAAGGGAAATATAAACGATAATTAGACTGATTGGGATCATGACATTTAGGATTTAGAGTTACTTCGACCCAGTGAGATTATTTGTGCACGTGGTCGCAAGTTATTTCGATACAGTGTGATCGCTGATCACTTGTGCAAGTGGTCGCGCGTTACTTTGACCCAATGGGATCATTGCTCCACGTGGTCACGAGTTACTTCGACACAGTGGAATCATTAGTGAACATGATCGCGAGTTACTTAAACCTAGAAGAATCACTACTGCACGTGGTAGCGCGTTACTTCGACTCAGTAGAATCATTAGTGAATATGGTCGCAATTTACTTCGACACATTGGGATCATTATTCCACGGGGTCACGAGTTACTTCGACACAGTGGAATCATTAGTGCACGAGATCGCGAGTTACTTCGACACATTGGGATCATTAGTGCACATGGTCGCAATTTACTTCGACACATTGGGATCATTTGTGCACATGGTCGCAAGTTACCTGACGAGGTTGGTGGGGTCCCCGGGCTGACGGCAGACGTCGCAGTGCGTCATGGGCGTGAGATCGGCGGCCGGCGTGACTGGCGTTCCGCTTGTATCACGACGTGAACGGCCGGCGCGAGCGCTCTGTAAACAACGCGGTGTTGGCACTAAAAGCATGGATGACATAGGGGTAAGTGGGGTATTGTAAACGACTAGTATCACAGTAATTTTGTACTCTATGCGACTTGGCAAGCTTATAAAGTTGTTCATCTTATGGCCGCTAGAGAGACGACTCTGCGAAGTAAAATTGGATGAGACAACGTATTAAGAAGATCGATCAGACAACTTCCCAAACAAATTCATTTTTTACCTTCACGTGGTAAAAATGTGGTTTATTTATTTTGCTCAAGAGTTAAGGAACTATAAAAAGAATATGAAGTATTGAAGTCGATGTTAAACGTACCAAATGGCTAGTAACTTGCAATAAATACCCACAACTTCCACCCAACTTTTACTCAACCCACAACTTTTACCCACGACTTCTTCTGAACCAAAAAAAGTCCCCGAGTCTAAAAATATAGCTTACCTTCGTTGGCAAAGTCTTAACAGGCTCGAGCACTACCTGGGGCATCGACTTTTCCGGTTCAATTTGATGCAAATCCTTTTTCGGAGGCTTGCGTACAAAATACAATTCATATTGAAGACACAAAATACAACAGTACCTAAAGCTTGAAGATAAATCAAGCACAAAAGTAACCAGTCAGGTTCAAGGCTAAACCTTCGATTTTGAAGTCATGTTTACATTTGCAAAATACTCGTCTTACAGTATCAATTAAATTAGCAACGGATCGCCTAAGTAAACAGTAAACAAGAAAACAAGTATCTTGTTTATCTCTTGATATTCTTAGTTTGTACTTACAGGCGGTGTTTCGGCAATCAGCTCTGCCGGCGGCTTCATTGCAGTTTCTTGTTCTGCATGCTGTACGAATAAACATTAAATTAATCAAAATGATAATTTTTTGCGTCGCATCTCCAGAAATTTCATCTGACTGACTCCAAAAACTTTTATCATTTATGTCCATTTTGACACTTTCTAAGAATTGAGGTAGGCTTTACCTTGGATAGTTTCTTCATGACCGCAGGCGGAGGTCCGTCGTTGCTGTCTGTTGGCACGTAGAACATTTGAGTGTCCAACGAACCGTCCGGCTTTGGGATCGGCTTGATCTATAAAAATAAAACCAATTTTAACACCGCAACAAAAGTGGAAAAAAAAATAACGAAGGTTGTACTCGTAGATAGTTACCTTGATAGTAATCCTCGGATGCGGCATTTCAGGATTAGGATTCTCCATGTCCTGAGTCTTCTTCTTCCTCTTGTGCTTGTGCGACTTGGACGGCGAGCGCAGGAAGTCCGGCGAGTACCGCGAGCGATGCTTCTCTTTCCTCCGCTTCCTATTCGCTTTATACGTCGCGATATCCGACGAGAGATTAGCGAGCGTGTTCTCGATAGAGCTCTCTATCGCTTTGCTGTCCCTTTCCTTCGGTTCTGCGAGAAGAGATGAGAACGATGAATTCTGTGAAAGGAAACTGGCGTCTTCCCGTTTAGTGGGGGTCGCGCTGGTGGACGTGTTAGAGTTTTCGTTATGGGAGTCGTTGGGGCTGTCGGCGACGATGGGCGTGATCGACATGAGCGGGGTGTTAGTGAGGGTGGGCGAGGTGAAACTGCGTTTGTGGAGTTTTTTCGACAGTGACTCCTCCCCGGGCGCGTCCTTCTTAGATCTTTTTATTCTTTTATCTTTCTTTCTTTCGTCAATACCTTCGTTGGTGAAGTCGAACGGTTTTATGGTAACTTTGATGGGTGATATGCCCTCGGTGGGTGTGGGGGCCTTCAGTTTTTCTTTGTCTGGTTTGGTCTTCTCGAGCTTGGGCTTGGGGGGAGGCGAGTTGGGCGTCGAGCCGGGGCTTTGCGGCTCCGTGATGATGGCCCCGTCCTTGCTGTAGCGGATGCGCGAGCGACGTGGAACTTTCTTTTCGAGCACCTCTGGTTCAGAATCTGATGTTTTGTCACACTCTGAACATTGCCTGTGGAAGCAAAATATGTATTAAGGTATTCTGTAGTTTGAAATAGTAATGATCCTAACGACCTGTTGCAATGTGAAGAGTGTAATTTGTATGTTGCGGTCTTAAATTTCCAAAACTTTTAGAAGAAAAAATAAGAACATAACAAAACGCTTGTAAATCCTACAATTCTCAAGGCGCACACAACGTTACACTTTTAGCAATTAAAGATTAAAGTTAAAAAAGAGATCGTTTTCAAACATCGACAATGCCTAAAACTTTATTTAAAAATACCAATAGAAATCAGTAAAGCACGCATTGCATTTTCGTCTCTACACATCTCATGACATGAGAGAAATTTGGCTAAAAAAAAAAGTGATTCAATGCACTTTAAAAATTTCCTACCACTACCACAAAATGGCGTAAAAATACTGCTGTCTTTTTACCGTTACGTGCTTGCCTTTCACCAGACCTTTCCTGCCTCTAACAAACTAAACAACCGATTGGGGCCGTCCGTTAGTGTACCGTGTAGTGTAGTGTTAGTATAGTGTGTTACTAACCAGCCGTAGAGCTTGGTCTTCTTAGGCGGGCGCTGCAGCGGCGGGTTGAGGCAGTGCAGGTGGTAGTGCTGGCGGCAAGTGTCGCACGCCGCCATCAGGTGGCGCTCGCTGCGCCGGCCGCACGCCGCGCACGCGCCTGCCACACAGCCGCGTACTACACTCATACGCTCACAGGGCTTTCTAGCTATGTCCACACCAGTGCGCTTTCACGTTCAGCTTGCGTCTTCCTCTGACGCATGGCCGTGCAACCACCAAAACCACAGCGCATGCCGCCAGCGCATTTTCATTGAGGACGGATCTAGTTTCACAGCATGCGCTGCGGTTGCACGGGTGAAAGTGAAAGCTCACTGGTGTGGACATAGCTTTTGAGAAGCCTACTTCCACTGGCATCCTTCTAGACTCTTTTATTTCGCCTAAACTTACCACCCTACTTTTCGGCTGGACTTTTTAGACTACAATTCGTCCGCGCTATCTTTCGTAGATACCTTTGCGTCCCCGTCTGACGATGTGCGCCTGTCACACAACCGTCACCAAGGGCCGAGCCATGGCCGATCGCACACCGTGTACTAATTTTATTAAGCTCACACGGCTCTTTAGAGTCGATTTACAATACAAGTAACGACTTGTAAAAGCGAAAAACTCAAAATTCAAAACTTTATTTATGCAAATAGGCTCCTAAGAGCACTTTTACACGTCATTTTTGATTCAGTACCATAAATAGGCAAAAACAGTTTATCAATTTTTTTTTCAACTGTATTCATCGCAAAATGTAGGTCTCTGGATATATTTATGTCTATTAGCCGAGGTCGATTCAAGCAAACGAGAGTATAATTATTACTATTGGAATAGTCACTCTTACCAGCTTTTCAAATAAAAAAATGATTTTGGTTTAATCGACCAAAAGGCTTACAGAAAATAAGACAAATATCTCCGTCAACAGAAATTATCAAGCAATAAATCCGAAGAAACTTCCGTGGTGAAAACAAAGTCGTTCCCCTTCAACCAATATTAACAATCTACAACCACGTATCCACGGAAACTTCTACGAATTCGAAACGTAAGTTTATGCGTCACTAGTCACTAACCTTCCAAAGACGTGGACAATACTTTTCCTTGGTGAGCGTCCGGGTTGTCGCTAAGAGGAAAACCAACGCCCATCTTAAGTGCAGCCGCGGTGGGAACACACATTGACCTGGCGGCCGACCTACTATGCAGTATACGGTATGTGGCATTACATACAATAAGTTAAAGGGTGGTCACCAGCAAACAGCTCGCGTCGGAACGGATTGGAACCGATTTTAAGTTTCAAAAGCCCTGATAGCGTTAGCGGTAGCGTTCAGAGCTTTACAATACGATCCGGTCCGAAGCAAGCTGTTTGGCGGAAATCGTCTTCGTTATGTGTATGGTTTTCACATAACGGTGACGTAATAGTAAAGGCGACTCGCTCCAATCTGGGTATCGATAATACAAATTCGCCATTTAAAAAATGCGTACCCATTAGTAATCAGAATTCGCTATATTTTCCATTTTTTTAATAAGTTTGTTCTGCATCAATATTTAATTTTTAAAATTAAAAAAAAACATAGGTTAGGTAGGTACCTACAACACATTTTTGTGAAATGGCCCAAAATCACTTGCGTGAAAGCATTACTAAAAATCAGGGTATCATCGAACTAATGGATTGACACACCATAGAATCCATTTACACTGTAAACTTTACAGTAGATAAACGTCATAGACATTACATTGTTCGACAAAGGAACATTTTTATATGATAATTTCGACAACGTCCTGCGGTGGGTTAGGAATCAATTGGTTAGACTGTACATCGAATTGGTTTTTAACCCAGGTTGGAGCAAATCGGCTTTGCAGTATAGATAGAATCGAGGAGAAAGATTATGTTTTTATTTTTGTGAAAATGATGATTGTCAAATACCGCAAAAAAAAAAGAAATGATTGACATAAATATCTTATGTTTTTCGAAGTGACAAAACATATGTACATAATCTCTGTCCTGGACTGTACTTAAGACGAGACTGAAAGTAGATTAAATAAAGCAACATTTGGCTCTAAAGCTCCAAGCGCACTGACAGCAACGAAAAGCTTATTTCTCGTAATTCTCTGCCGGTGCGATATGCGCGCTCTCTCGTTTAATTTCGAATACAACCGATACCGTGACGCTACGGCGCCGAGCTGCCACGCTTCCACTGTCAGTGCGTTTAAAGCTTAACAGGTAATTGCTTATTTTCAGCCTTCTTTTTGTTTTTAGTAGGAAGCATTATTTTAGTACATAGAGGATAGAACCTATAGAGAAACAATGTTCGCAACCCCAGTCCGCAAATGTTTGTTTATTTCAATATACTAACGTGTAGTGTCACTGTCACAGAAACTGTATGGAGCCAACAACAGATCTGCGTGCAACTCCTCATATTTCTAGATGTAAATTAATATACTTGCGTAATGACGTATTGTTCCATTCGTTGGTGTGGTAAAAACGGCAAAAATTCAAATTTGAAAACAGACGGTGTTACATTTAACCGGTAATTAACAGTAAACATGCATTTTTCAATTTATATTCATTTTAGTGCAGCTCAAGTTAACTGGTCATTCAAAATGACACATAATTATGCATCTCACTTTCACCTAGGTGTCATCCCATTACTTCATCTCATTCTGTCAATACACAGTGTAACTAGAGTTGCGCTGTTAATAATCAAATGATGTATCGATATTTATAAGTATTTCGTATTTTACGGTGCCGAATTAAATAAATGTTAACATAACATAAAATCACGCCTTTGTTCCCAAATGGGGTAGGCAAAACACACGAAACGTGAAATAGACATATCCATGATTATGACTATTTCATGCTTCGCAGCCACTTTTAGCATCATTTTGGGCCAATCAATCAATCAAATCAATTTTCGAGGTTCGTGTTGAGGGGCCGAAGTCTTCCACTGCTAAGAATTTTACAGTCCAGTGTCCCCGCGGGTTTTATTTAGAAAAAAACTGCTTTTTTGTATTTTTCAATAACAATCATTTTTGTAAAGTTTTGATTGTATTCACTTAAATTAAATTAGCTGTAATCCGCTGTGATTGAAAGTAGGTTTATTTTAGATTCATTTAACGAAACAGTTCACTGTTTACAGTAGGTAACCTTGATAAAAAATTTCGTATTTTTTAATTTTTTGACAGTTTTATTTTATTATCTCGGTCCAGATTAGCATTTTTTTTTCAATAAACCAAAAGATGACTGCATTGGTAAGGAATTAAATTTGTTGGTGAATTTTATAATCTTTTATTTTAAAGTGGTTTACATTTCATTTATAATTGTACAAGAGCGATATTAATATTGAACGATGAGTGCGAAGACAGAGAGGTGAGCTTGTTTTAAAAATTGCGTTCCAGGACAATTAGTAAAAAATTACTATTATCGATATCGATATTATCGATACATTTGTAAACTTGCCCAACTCTAGTGTGGCACGGGATCTTGGGCCGGCCAATAAGAGCATAGCGAGGTCTTCAATTGTTTTGCGGAATAATTTCCGAACAACCAAGATGACATTAGTACTCTATAGGTTATATCCTCAATGTTTTAGTAAAATCGTTTCTCATTCCATCTATAATATCACAACACTATTAGATTTGACAAACATCACGCCTGTATTCCCGGACAGGCAGAGAAAATGAAACGCTACATAGATAAAACTATGACTGTTTCACGCCACTTCTGGCCGCTCGTTCCTTAAATATATCAGAATTGCAAAATACTAGATTGCCGACATACCTGCTCATCAAAATATCAGATTCCCGGAATACCACATTTTCTTTATACTAGGTGCGTTTTTATTTCAGTTTTGTAAAGTACCATGTTCTCAATACACATTTTTTCATTTAAAACCGTTCCTCTAATACCAGATAACGAAAACACCAGGCTCGCAAAGGCTGTTTCGATAAAAAAAGAAACATAGTTTAAAGAAAATCTGGTATTCCGGGAATCTGATCTTTTGATAAGCAGGTACCTACTGTCGGCAATCTAGTATTTTGCAATTTTGATATTTAGGGAACGAGCGCTTCTGGCATATGTTTAGGTATCAAGTATAATTCGTCAGTCCGTGGTAGGTTTAGTTTAGGTACAGATACCTTTTAAGCGATAGGCTAGCAACTTGTCACTATTACGCCTCCTAACTTGAAACCTAACTCTAGATGTAGATTTCAGACTGACCAAAATAATTAAAAAGTATAAATTAACGTATCATCTAAGAACTTTTGAATAAAAAAACCATCAAAAAATACATACCGTTTCTGTAACTGCAGAGGCGTGACCTTAGGCGTAGAGCGGGGCAGTACGGGCGGCAACAGAGGTTTCTCCTCCATCACAGGCGGCAGCGATTTGGGGCATATGGCTACTATCGCGTCGTATATCTTCTGCAGGGCTTGCTTGGTCGAAGCGAGCTCGGCCAGAGTGTCGGTGTTCTCTTTAGACGCCTGCAAAAAGAACTTTGTGATATGGATATTCATAAATATACACGGAAAAAGAACTAAATCAAAATTTTATTTAAGCAAGTTGGCTGATCAGTCAAATGCTTTCGCCAGCTCAAATCTCCGAATTAACGAATGTGGGCATTTCAGAAAAGTTCAGGTTAAGAGTATACTATAAACTCCGTAATAATTTATCGTTGATGCGAATGCAGATGTTGAATTAAACGAGGAACTTCCGCATTGCGAATGCGGGTATCCGCAACATTCCTAGTATATTCCTAGGACGTCAAAATGGCTTACATCATCATAATCAGTCCTCAGCTTCTCGTCGCCGCCGAGCAGCGTCTCGTTCTCCTTGGTGAGCCGCTCGAGCGACCGCCGGAGTGACGTCACGCGCGAGTTCCGCTCGAGGTAGTAGCCCACGAACTCGACCGAGAACGCGGGAGGCACGTGCCAGCGACGCGACACGTCCTTGAGGGCCGCCATCTGTTGATTGTAATAGTAGATAGACGAATAAATAGGAGAGTTCTTAAAAAGTTCTTTAAAAAAACTTTTTTTGAAAGATATGGATATTCCGTCCTGGAAATTAAGGACACAATCGATAGCAATAGTTTGAAGAAAATATAAAAAAAAAATAACTTGCTTGTCATTCGCTTTTATCGGTTCATTTCATAAACTACCCTCTTATATCAATGCCTTTTACTATTATAGTCAAATTATTATTATTAGACCCTATATTGCACGAAAAAAAATCACTAACAGATTACAACCATACGAATTAACTGTGCACTCCGCTGGAATGCGACCCCTCTCCTGCTGACCCGCGCGGTGCCCCGCATTCGCCGCAAACACGCAGTAGCGATAGCATCTTTGTTACCGTTGCGCGTTTTCTCGTTTCCATCGTCTAAATACGTTTAATCTCCTGTTGCTATTACTGCGCGTCACAGCGCGAGGTGCACAGTTAATTCGTACGGGTTGTACAAGCCAAGCCAATCAACTTCAGAGACGTACATTTCAAAAGGTAAAAAGGAAAATCTTACTTGAGCGTCTTGAAACTCCAAAGCGTGCGTGTCGACGCCCATCAATTCGGCTTTCTTTTGAAACTTCCTCATAGCTGAAGCACTGCTATACAACATGCGTGCCATCTTCTGTGTTGGTACTGTAACAATAAGACAATAAAGTAATTTCAATAAGGCCCGTGTTAGCCCAGTTCGAAATCCAATTAGATATTTACCACGGTGATCCTTCATACATACATTGTATTACTTCGTTGCTGTGGGTATGTTTTCCTTCACCGAATAGCTCATGGTAAATATCAAATTAGATTTTGCACATAAATTCCGATAAATTCAGAGGTGCGAGCCTGGGCTATGAACACACGAACCTCTGCATCAGAGGCCACAGGTCAAACCGCTAGGGCTAGGCTATCACGGCTGTTGTTGAGTTTCATATTAAGGTAAAACTGTAGAAAATTAGTTACCCCAGGGTGGATTCCGGTTCTCTTTCTGTTGTAAATATTTCCTCCTGTACTTGACAAGTTTCCTTTTTATCCTGGCTTTCTCTTCAGGGCTTAGATTCTCTTGCAGCTCTATTTTTCTGTGCGAAAACAAATTGACATTAGTTAGTTTCAAGATAATTCTTTAATGCCTCTACTTAAAGTCTGCTTCAATAAATAATTTTAAATATTACTCAATAAACTAGCCGCCGACTTAGCACGCCAAGGAGCGAGTCGCGCAACTACTATACCTAATATTAAACAAAGGAAAGAAAAATAAAAAATTCTGTTGGAGTCTAAGTTTAGGTATATCAGAAACAATCGGAATTAGAACACTAGCGTCCATCAGATCAATAAATTAGGTAAGATTCCTTCGCTAAACTATTTGAACATCCGATAAAACGTTTACTACCCCTTAACCTGTCAAATCTGACAACTGAAGTTTGTTTACATTTAGTTAAGTACCTAAACCGCCAAAGTATAGTGTCAGTGCTGCCCTCATATCAGTTTTTTTTTCAGGTCAGTCTATGAAAATGTTACCTTTTAACATTAAACTACCGTGAGACTCACTCATCTTATAAAATACGGATAACTCACGTTATAAATCGAGTTTAGCTCGACATGTTTCGGACTAATTCGTAGCCCTTCATCTAGGAGCCGCGGCAGCTGCTGCTGCCAAACGCGAACTGCGCGCCTCGGCTCTCTTCGCACGACTGGAAACATGTCGAGCTAAACTCGATTTATAACGTGAGTTATCCGTATTTTATAGGATGTTACCTTTTCTCTGTCCTCAGCTGCAGGGCGAGCCAGTTCCTCTTGCGCTTCTTGACGAGCGTCTTGTCGGAGTGCAGGCGGCAGTGCGCGTAGAACGGGTCCGCCTGCTCCGCCTCTTCCGAATGCGCCTCGGCCAGCAGCCCAGCCCGTTGCCCACTGTTGCATGACATTTGCTGTTTTATTTGGATCTACATATGTTTGAATTTCTCGTTAAAACATTTTCAATAACAGTCGCGTTTTTTTCATATTGAAAAGCTCAATCCAACTTAGTAATGTCTCACTTTTGGGCAAGAGCTCAATACAAGAGAGGTTTGACTAAAGTTTCCAAATGACGATTATGAGCTCCAAATGAAACACTGATCTGTTTTGCACTTTTGTAAAGTTGTAGTGATGATTAAAATTTTGTTGGAAAATAATTATTGATTAAGTTAATTTTGACATAGCAACGGATCAAATACTCGTCAAAATGAATCAAGAGCACAGAACAAGATCTATCGAGTTGTTTTATTACAGTTTCTGTAAAAATGTCACCTCAACCAGAACTAAATAAATGGGCCAACATTTAGGAATAGTCTTCTGTTTTTCACTCCAGCCAAGTAACCAATCAGTCCGACTATGGCAGGTATCTGCCTCCCCGGCTAAAGACCGATCGCGGAGCACAGCGTAATTCGAGCATTGACCCACTGCTACCTATCTCTGTGGCGCGTGCAATATTGCCCTCACGCTCGCACAGTGCGACGGGCAATATTACTGCACGCGTGCGACAGAGACAGATAGCAGCGGGTCAACGCTCGAATTTCTGTGCTCCGCGACCGGCCTTTAGCCTATCGCCTACACCCAAAGCATACCTAAACCTAACTTTTAGGTAAAATCAGATGGCAGGTATATCTCGCGTGCTAGTGTAACGTACCAAGTGACGTGGAAGAACGTCTTGCAGAGCCCCGCGTCGCAGCCGACGCAGACGCCGGTGCGGGCGAGCGTCGCGTCGTCGCAGAGGCCGCAAGAGCGCGCGCCCCAGCGGGAATAGGCCATCTCTAAGAAGTGGTGCATCTCTCATGCTAGTGCAACGTACCAAGTGACGTGGAAGAACGTCTTGCAGAGCCCCGCGTCGCAACCCACGCAGACGCCGGTGCGGGCGAGCGTCGCGTCGTCGCAGAGGCCGCACGATCGCGCGCCCCAGCGGGAGTAGGCCATCTCGAATAGCGTCACACCTGAGAGACGCTCCACCTGATTGGCAAAAGAAAAGGGTTAAATAAGCAGACAAAGTCAACAGGGCATCGACATTGGCAAATACTCCTTGTCAACCTAGTAAAAGTTGAAAGCCACTAAAAAAAGGATTAAAACTGGGTGCGGATTAGAGTTAGAACTCCAAACGCGACAGCTAGAGGGACCATGGCTGTTTCGTATAATTTCGAATATTACAGTCCCCGGCATTAAACGTGGTAAAATTTTAAGTAGTAGGTGTTCACGCAACTCTTTTCCATGGAAAAAGCTATGCGCGAACTTACCCCCACTACTTAAAACCTTGCCAAGTTAGATTAACAATGCCTAGTACTGCAGTGCTATTGTCTAACGCACCAAAAATCTACATCGTTTTTAACTTGACAGTTGAAACAAAAATCTGAAACATTTCAAAGAGAACTGACATTGAAATTTGAAACGGTCAAATTAAAAACGATGTAGATTTTTGGTGCGTTAGACAATAGCATTGTTGGTTAGAGACACTACACGGGCGCAGCTCACAGCGAGCCAACCAGTTTTACTTTAAGCCTACCTTAAATACAGCTCGGCGTGCGCTTGGCTCGCATACAGATATCGTGTATAACGTTTTACCATTGGGAAAACTCAGAATACAACAGCACCAGAAATGTTAATCTATTATTTTATTAAATTAAATGGCATCATCATATCCATGAACTGAATTATTCATTGTGAATTGTCAAAATGACGAAAACTATTAGTTTTGAGGATAAAACGAAATATATGTAAATTGGTTTCATTAGCCACCACACCTAATTTCGATTTTTGAAACGAGTTCCAGACACATTTTATATCTTTGAAATTATTACAGCGCCAAACTTAAACCACCATACTTCCGCTCTGAGAAGAAATAAACAACACAATGGAGAATGTTACAAGGTATGCCAAATCGCTTGAAATTTTGTATCAGTAAAGCCTGTATGCATACAAATACACTAGTTTTTGTTGCAGTCAAAAATACCCAATAGTTTTGATTTTATAGGCATTCAAAGTTTCGAAAATTTTCGATTCCCGCCAACAGCCACCTGAGCGCCTGTGACGTCATACTACAGTTCGCCGCGCGGGCCGCAGCGCGCTTACAGGGGCGTAGCTACCAAGGGGCTAGGCGGG
>BHDV01070399.1:42820-92845 GCA_005406045.1 Adoxophyes honmai | reverse complement strand
CATGGATTTGCCGTCGCAACTCGGCTCGTAGGTACATAATACAGGCGCGGCGTTTTTTAAGGACTACCTACTTCAACTCTGAAGACAGGTGTGTAGATTGGCAAAACGATTCAATAAATCGATTTTAACTACACCAACTCTACCTACCTACATATACACCATACCTACATGCCTAATATTGTAAAAATATTACTAAAATAAACAAATATTCTTAGCTACCTCATATTTCGATTTCTTTGCTGATTATCCCCCACGCATTTTGTTTGCTCATTTTGTCGCTATACTCGCTATAGTAACGAGAATATAGGTATATCGTACAAACACGACGGCATCCGAAAGGAGCCGAGCGGCGCCGATCGCGCGTCGCGACATACCTACGGACTCGATCACGTGTCGCGGGCGACGTACCTACGTCGCTTTGCTTTTGTACGCAGCTTGGTAATGTAGACTTAAAAACAGTGACCGTAAGGTTCAGTATCGTTTAAAGACCATAAAATTCTTTCCGATTCCAGCCGTTTGGTGGAAATTATGCATTAACCGGATTAATCGCGTACTTATTGATTTCACTTTTTTTTTCTGGCAACATAAAATCAATAAACAAGCAATTAACCCGGTTACAAGTTGCTTCATTATAAGATAAAATAAGTATTATTACTTATGTACCTACATAAAATATGATCACAATACTAATACTCATATCATAAGTGGTCTTCACAACAATAAACTGTACTTTTATCACCAAATGGATCCAACCTCTTAATAGATTTAATCCATTTTTTTCTCATTTTCACATCTTTAGGAACCATAAAAAACAACTTTTCCGGCGAATTGAATGTAGTATTTTTACATTTAGGTACTACACAATATTTCTTAGTATTTGGATTGGACATTTTTAAAAGTATTTAGATATAATTTCAACGGCACGAGCGCGCGACTGGGCGACTGAGTGAGCCCGACTGTGCTATGACGTCACACCGTAATCGGCGGCCCGCGTCGTACGGTTGCAACTTCTTTTGTCTCTAAATCGGAAACTAATTGACGTATCGAAGTAATTCTTTCACTAGTATTTTTTATTTTTGATAGAGAATGTGGAATGCTCATTATCAAAATTTTGTAACATTCTTCATTACTTTAGCGTTCATAGAACAAAGTAGAAATGTATCTCACCTCTGAGAATGCCACCCCAGGCACATAAAGCGCACACACTAGATGCACCCAGGCACCAACTTCTGTCTCCTTGAATATGCCCCCTAATAAAAAACAATTCAATTATTTTCCTGCCTAGAAAAATAACTTTATTGGTAAACAATCTTATGTAACCATACCTTTGTTGGGACAAAGCTCACAACTAGGGTCAGTGACACCGGCTTTGCAAGCTTCGCAAAACCACGGTTCCGTGGATGCAGAGCTAACTGTACTGGACTCACTGGTCACATCAGAGACCCCATAGCAACCTGTTGACAAAGAAATACAAGTTTAAATAATTGCATCGATATCATTCTGGGCATAAGTCGTAATTTTGTTATTTTACATTTTGCCAGTTACAGTTAGGTACAGTCGAGTTCATAAATATAATTATGAGCAGACAAATGCCAAATATGTAAACTTTTGCACCATATTGTCAATGTCATAAGGGTGTACAGATATTTTTGAACCCTCAGTTTTGCTCATATATTAATGAACTCGTCTGTACTATTGCCAAAATTGTGTAGTCAAGTTTAAGTTTAAACAAGCAGTTACTAGAGTGTAGTGTTTGAACCATTGTATTCATGTGAAAAACTCCAAAGTGGCAAAGGCATTGCACATTGTTATTAATTTACTTCAATATGAGCCATTGGCAAATGACAATGATGTAAGCAGTCAAATTGAGCCAACTATCATCTTCTTTCTACTAACAAGTTTAACTTATAACACAAAAATTAAAATTTAGAAGTCAATAAACATGTGACTATGTAGGTATACCTTAACTGTTTAGGTATATAAAATAAATTGTAAAATGTAAAGATTTCGATTTATAAAGTGTATGTATAAAAAGACACATCAAGATTGTTTTAACTACCTAAACAAATAAGGTATAGGACAATAACTATCTCAAGAATTTTATAACTGTTACGAGCTGTTACCCGCGACTTCGTCTGCGCAGAATAAGTATTTCGGATTGCGTGGCGTGGAATATATGGCATTAAAATTATCACACAAATAATTTTTGAATCGCATTTGACAAATATAACAGCTTTTTTAACAAATCGCTAGCACCTTGAAAATTCGCAAAACAACCACAACTGTCAACGACGTCTGCCCGCGTTCGGGTCGCGCACTCAGCGACGCGTGACGTTTACCCCGCGCATGCGCGTCACTTCAACGGTTTTGACAGCGGACGCCAAAACTCGCAAATGGTATATTTTACCCGACTTACTTGAGAATTATCGTCGTATATTGGATAATTCACAGAATATCATTACAATTTGTAGCCTATGTGTTATTCTGATGTATAAGCTACATTATTGTAAAGTGTCATTAAAATCCATTCAGTAGTTTTTGCGTGAAGGAGTAACAAACATCCATCCATCCATACATCCATCCATACATCCATCCATACATCCATCCATCCATACTCACAAACTTTCACGTTTATAATATTAGTAAGATTATATCCTATCCCACACATTTTTTCTATACTGTAATAATATTGGTTACCTTCGTGAACAGTGACCCCACAGCCATCACACTCAACTATTTCATTGAAGTCATCGCTCCTTGAACCCAGACACCCGGCACATATCAACCAGTTAGCCAAATCACCTGGAATCTGAAATAAACATAAACATTACACCTGTATTCCAAAAAGTAGTGGGCAAAGCACACAAATGCTCAGAAAACACCAGATTCCTACCAGGGGAGATGAGATGACATGGAGGTACAATTAAACAGATACTTTTTTTATCACAAATAATAACATCACATTCATTACAATAACCAAATAGAATAGAAAAAAAAATGTCACATATTATTTTAAAATTTATGTAGCTCCAAAAATTTAGGACACCCTGGATTAATTAATACTTTGATGACTACTTTATGTTGCTACTTTTAGAAAAAATCCAAAAAAAACTAAAAAGTTTGCTCTATAAAAATTTATGCTGCCTAATACCACATCCCCATGGAGGTAATCACCACCTACATGCTTTGAGACATCATATTCTTGTAAGAAATATGACACATCCAAACTCATTGTGACCATAGGTATAAGTTGAACTTATGTTTTGCCAAGTTACAAACCTTAAATTCAGCCTGTTTGGCTCTCTCCAGCAATGCACTGACAGTTGATTCTCCCATCTTACTAGTGTCTTTAAAACCATCTTCAGCATCAGAGGCAGACTCCTCTGAACTGCCACTGTCATCTTTACCTTCTACATAATAAAAAAAATCAATAAATAAAATGTATCAAGTAACTGCATACGTACATACATACAATCAAGCCCGGATTCCCAAATGGAGTAGGCAGAGCACACAAAACAATGACTATTTCACGTTTTGTGGCCACTTCTAGCATAATATTTTTTAGGTTTTAAAGTAACTGAAATATACAAAATACTAATATTGAGGAGGGGAAATGCAAATGTTGTTGTGATTATCATGTTGTTATTATTGTTAAAAAAATATATTAAATTTGGTTTACATGGTAATATATCATTTACTTAGAAAGATTTAAGAGAACTTTTACTAAAACAAGTCATATTTACTCTTCAATAGGCTTAAATTCTACAGAAAAAAAAATCTGATTCGATACTTTTATCATCATCGTCGCTGTTGATTGAGTAGTCATCACTTTCTTCAGGGTGGTCCTCGATCCGGAAGTCAGAGTCGTCTGAACTCTCGCCTTCACCAAGGTCGAAGTCGAGCAGAGATTGAGGCTCCACTGGTTTCACCTTCCGCTTCGCAGGATCCCGGCCCGCTGCAAGCGACAGTCAACCAACAATAATACGCACCGCAATTCAAAGACAAAGATTCTGAAAACCATAACAGCCAAAATAACACTCACGATTGTTCATTGTAAACGGAACAACTAAATCGCCTTAAATATCACACATCTATCCCTTAATTGAGTCCTAAAGGACGTAAAATTAAGAAAAGAAATAGAATTTGCCCGGCGCAGCTTCACGGCCTCACAGCAGCACAGCACCACACAATTTGACAGATTAGTGATACCATCAACACAACATAAATCCCAATAAATATTGAACAATTAGAAAATAAAATTAACAAAAGTCAATAAATTTAAGAAAATGTCGCAAAATGCTGCGGCGAAACAAATGAGAAATGCTCATAGTTGGAGAAGTGAGACTTTAGCAAGCTAGCAATTATCCTCGGTTTAAAACGTAATTTGAAGCATTTGTAGTATTTTTCACTCACGCCTCACGGAAAGACTGAAAGAAAAACGGAAAATGAAGTATCTAAGCAATTGAAAATATTTATGCGGATTACAAATGCTTGGGCATAGAATTTTCCGTAATTCGTAGGGTTAATGAAATTAATATTTTTGGCAACATTGACATAATACGCACTGTGCTTAAAATTTTGACAGATTTTTTTAACCCTTCGTATGCGGGAAGCGAAAAATATACTGCATTCGAGCCTCTTCTGTTTCAATATCTACAAATTATGGTGATTAAAATAAAAATAAAAAAAAGATATCCTTAAAATGGAGCAGATCTGCTCCGTAGCATACGAGAGGTTAATATCCGACGCTAGTTATTGTTTTCTTATGGCAACAATTTACTTAATGTCATTCCTTTCATGTCATTTCTGTCATCTTTTGTTTGTCATTTCCATTGCTGTCAAAAGTGTCAAGTCAAATTTATTATTCAGTGTTCAGTGTAAGACGGAACAAAAGTAAAACTAATTGTAATTGGGATTTTTCTTTTAATTTCCCAGCTTTATAAATAAAACAACAAGAGCTGTTGCTAACTAGTGATAAAGCTTATATTTTTGATTTTCTGCAGGTGGTTTGAGTAACTGTGTTGGTATAGGATTTCTAGACACTTGTCTAAATAGCTTTTCAAACATGGTTGGGATAGACGCCGACATGAACCGCGATGACGAATGCGACAACATTGGGCTCGGGTGTGCTTTGGAGCACTTTACGGAGGTCGAAGAAGTGTTAGTAATGATAGATAACGTGAAAAATATATACAACACTCCTTCGTTGGAGTCTGAATACGATAAATTGTATGGAATTTTGAAACAATATTACGAGCAACCGCATTTACTGGATCCGCATTTAGACAAGATTTTGGCTAAGTTTTTAAGCTTAATCAAGGATAAGGAATCTCCGCTTGAACTAAAACATGCCACTTTTAACTACATGTATCAGATTATTCGAGTCAGGGGATACAAAGTGGTGGTCAGACATCTTCCCCATGAGGTAAAAATTTGTTTACTTTTTGTTTACAATTTTTTTTACAGTATTTAAATAAGTAAATGAAGTAGAAATAATGTTTTTCTTTTTATTAAATTAATTTATTTTCATGAAAATTTACAAGCTTATGTATTAGTAGCCAAATTTTTTTGGTGATGTCAAAATAAGTTATTTGTCAGGTTACAGATCTTTTGACTGTCCTTGCACTTCTGGAGGCTGAGGACCCTCAGAATAAGGAGACTTGGCGCAGTAGGTTCGTGCTGCTGCTGTGGCTGTCCATTGTTGTTATTATTCCGTTCCACATGAGCCGTCTTGATGGATTTGCTCCTGGACAACCAGGTGTGTATAGTCAGTATTTGTTGGGAACCTAAAGTGCTAGAGCCTAGAGCCCTAGTCAACAGCTAAACAGTTTTGTTGTTCAAATGTATGTTGCCTCATTTATATCTAGTTAAAGTGATGTTTTGTATCTTATTACAATTTTATTGTTCTGCAACAAATGTAATGCTTGTGATCCACACGAGTGTTATAGGTTTTAAAACTTAAAATTTATGGTACTGGCACCTAGATTTTTTCTCGAATTGTACTATGTAATCTTTAATTTAAATTTTTAGATGCTGGCACATCAAAGAAGCTGACCGTTATGGAAAGAATTTTTAACATTTGCAAGACTTATGCTATGAATAAAGACTCGTCAGCTGAAGCTGCTGCTTATTTAGCATCTAAGTTTTTAGTCAGGTAAAGATTTGTTTTGTATCGAAGTAATAGGTGTAGCACTGACTAGCTTGGCTACTGCATGGTTTGTGTGTGGAGGCCTGTATGAAGATCTTTTTATAGTAAAAAGTAAAACCACAATAGACATTCAATATCAGTACATTAATTTCACATGATTAACAAATTAGAATCTTATTGGAACTAAACTAACATGACTAAAATCATGTAAAATACGTCAATGGCTTCGAACGTGGAGTGCGCCTTCTGGAAGGCTACTTTGTGTTGGTCTCATTGGAGGTTGTGTTTTGCCACCTGATTCATCTACTTCGGCAGTGCAAAAGGTCTCCAAATGAATCTGCTCTTCTGCTACATGGGCTAATTAAAGTTTTTTTATAGTGTATTTGCATTAATTTTTCAAGTTACTTACATTTTCTTCATACTGTTATGTGGACATTTCACTTTTTAATTTCCGCTTATATAAATTGCAGATCAGACGTAAAAGAACTCCACATGGGACCATTTTTTGATTGGGCCTGTGAGCTACATTCTAATCTTCAAGAGGAAGAAACCATTCATTACGGGGTGCTAGCAGCGGTTGCTGCGGTCTTGAAGCATGGCAAAAGGGATGACCTCTTACCGTTCGCGCCTAAACTGCTGGAGTGGGTCACAAAACAGAACTATCAGCAACATAAGGCTATGCTCGTTAGAAAGTATGGTGTTAAAATTGTGCAGAGAATTGGTAAGGAACTGATTGAGTTTGAATTTAATTTTTGTGGTTAGTCTTATTTATTGTTTTGGCCAATACAGGGTGATTCAGGGGAAGTGAGCAGGATCAACCCTACATATACAGTTAATGTTACTGCATCGTTTACCATCGTAAATTAGTTAAATCACCACATTTTTTTTGTCTATTTTTAACTATTTGTTAAATACGAGTTTAAGTCCAAAATCATGGTCACCTCATGAGTAATTGATAAAGATACCCAACCTCTTTAAATGTAATGACAGCACTTAAAAAAGAATAAATAAATTGTCACTTTTGGCACTGTCAACAGTTACGTTTGTCGATATTGTTGAATTCTGCAAAAAAGTTCTTTAAAATCTTTAAAACATTGAAACGTGCGACATGGTAATGCTTTACTACAAATACCAATAATACAAACAGAGCAAAGAACTTATTCCATGAGCGTTACCCTAATTAACCAGTGCCAACAGTCGAGACCCGCAGCGAAGTACAAGGGAAGCTTCCAGACGATACCAATGTATCTCAATCGTACGCTTGGCGGTTATTAAATGCTACGGGGCTTCACCTGTATCACTACCAACCAGTTCCAGATTGTGTCGTCAAACGATTTCCCCCTAAGAAGGCAATTTTGTCAGTGGCTTTTGGAGAATAAACAAGCAAACATTCTTTGGACCGACGAGTGAACTTTTTCGCGAATCGGACTTTTTAATGTTCACAATGAACACTACTGGAGTGGTATGAACCCCCATCTCACGCGACGGAATGCTTATCAAACGCACTGGTGCCTCAACCTCAACATTTGGACTGGAATAGTGAATAATACCATCATTGGACCTCATTTTATTGAAGGATGACTTAATGGTACTGCTTATTTGGACATACCACCGTGCAGGAACTACGGCAACGAATTACCACAGATTTTGACGCGGTCAAAGCAAACAACTTTGCTCTAGCTAGAGAGACTAAAAGATCATCACAAGCGACGGTCAGGATTGTGTTTACAACTAAGCGGCTTACATTTTGAACAACTTTTGAAGTGTCAATAATTATTTGTAATTACATAAAGTTATAAAGTTATTTCACTAGAAATAAGTTTCTTTTAATTTTGTTTCAATGTTTTATTCAGTTTTATTATTTGATTTTACAATTAAAAAGTTTACCATGCGATTTCAATAAGTTTTCATTTTATTTTCAGTAGTTAATGTTGTACTAGGTATCAATTTCATACTTAAGGAAGATACGATGTTTCGAAAGTAAGTAGACTCCTTCAGACGACATACGACATTTCAAAAGTAACTCGACCGACGTGTCAACTGCTGACAATCAATTTGATTTGACGTTGACTAGACAAAATTTAATGAGAACCGGTACTTGACGAAATTTTATAATTGTAGGGTGACCAAACTTAACGTGCAACATTAAAGAAACAAGTTTTTTTTAACACTTCAAAAAAATTAACTTAATCACACTAATAACTAGTATGAGAGTTAGCTTATAGTTAACTGAATCCATAGGGTTGATCCTGCTCACGACTCCAGAATCACCCTGTAGAGTTGACTAGTACCATTTTGAGATTTGAGTAAGTCTGTTAGTGGTTAGTCTTATTTATTGTTCAGGCAATTAGAGTTGATTAATCCCACTTTGAGATTAGAGTGATCAAATTTGAAAAGTTTAAATATATGTAAATTAAAAAAAAAACAGAAATGAGGCGCCATCTTTGTGAGAGTGGCAATATAAATCCCATCAAAAACAATACTTGTCAAAAAATACCAAGTCTCGCAACTCAGTTGTTCTGCGGTAAAAAGTTGTGAGATCCATGTAATACCAAGTCGGTATAACATGGTATAAATAAATATATCGAGACTTGGCCATCGCACTAAATAATTGAATTTACATGTGTTTTCAGGCGATGGCCAAGTCTCGATATATTTATTTATACCATGTTATACCGACTTGGTATTACATGGATCTCACAACTTTTTACCGCAGAACAACTGAGTTGCGAGACTTGGTATTTTTTGACAAGTATTGTTTTTGATGGGATCTCATTTCTTTTTGTATTTTGCAGACATTTCTACTTTTTTCCCATACAAAAATTCAGATTTTTTGCAGTTTTGGGTACAGAACCCTTCGTCCGCGAGTCCGGCTCGCACTTGGCCGGTTTTTTTAGTATTTCCTTGATTCATAAACCAAACACTACTTATATTCCAAATTTGAAGCTTCTAGGTCTGCTAGAAGTGCCTTAGACTTTTGATGATCGTTGAGTCAGTGAGTGACAAAATTAAGAAATTTGACCCGTTATAATTCTTAAAATACTGGTTCAAATTGAATGAAATTTGAAATATACGTGTCTTTACAATGCCTGCATGGTTACTGAAAATTTCAGTCTTCTAGTTTTATCCACAACGAAGTTACAGGGGTCGAAAATGGTCTGAATTGCTCCGAGAAAAGGATGGTGATACGGCCGTGACGCTTTTTTGCTCGACTTGGTGGGGGCACGGCCGTGCCCCCAGATACATATTTTGTGTATTCAACAGTCCAACTAGCATTGTTCATGAGGTGTACCTGTAGCCTGGCAACAGACGGACATGTGGACAACGAAGTTTTAGTTATAGGGTCCCGATTTCACACTTTGGGTACGGAAATCTAATAAAGGAAAAATCTTTACAGGTTTGACATTCCTCCGACCGCGTGTGGCGGCGTGGCGCTACACCCGCGGGTCGCGCTCCCTGGCCGTCACGCTCGGCGGGACCGCGGCGGCGGCCGGAGACACGGAGCCCGTCATGTCACCGCCCGAAGAAGACGACCAAGACATACCACAGGAGGTAACGAGGTCACTGTTAAAGCGGGAACATGTAATAGGGCAGACAAAAAAAATAGTCCATATTTACTGTATATTTTGGTGGCATTTAACTAATATTAATGATCTGATTGAATACAGAATTATTTGACATTCCGTAAAACTATTTATAAATATGTAGACAGATGTATGCCTTTCGGGGTGTTGCTAACTTGAAGTCTTTTTTGTCTAAATTACATTGCCTTTTTCTTAAATCACAGAGTAATATGGAAGTTTGAACCTTAAGCATATTTAAACTAGTCAAATTAAGGGTTAATAGGGCGATTATTAGAGCTAGCTAGATTTTATATGAATCTGCTGCAGATTTTAATATCTTTTTTTACTATTTGACTACTATACTCTTAAGAGTTCCTGTTCCTCCAATAAATGACTAAACGACGGTATCAGAATGTTCCATTTTAACAGAAAAGTGTCCAGATGAACGACACAATTAAAAAGCTCGAATAAACGCCCAAAAATAACTTGTTCGTAGGTAGAAGATGTGGTAGAGTTGTTACTCTGCGCCCTTCGCGATGACGACACGGTCGTCCGATGGTCGGCGGCGAAAGGCGTTGGTCGCATCGGAGCGCGACTACCGGCGTTAGCAGCCGCCGAAGTGTGCGAGAGTGTGCTTTCATTATTTGCACACAATGAGAGAGAGACCGCTTGGCATGGAGGATGTATGGCTTTGGCGGAACTAGGTAAGCATTTTTATAAATACAAACATACATTACATTACATGCTCGACGCCTTAACGCCCAATAGATGACACCCATCTATCACCTGTCTTACTATGACATAAGGTTGCAAGTGCCAAGTATTGAGTCAGTGTCGAGCACAGGGACGTTTACCTTAGGAAGAGGTGACTAAGGATATAGGTTAAGGTACACTTTAGGCGACAGGCTACCAACCTGTCACTATTATACCTGCCAACTCGAAACCTAAAAAAATATGCTAGAAGTGGCCACAAAACGTGAAATAGTCATCGTTTTGTGTATGTAGCGTTTTGTGTGCTCTGCCTACCCCGTTTGGGAATACAGGCGCGAGTGTGTGTATAGTTTTGTACGACTAAACCAAGTATGTTTTCCCAGCTCGCCGCGGCCTCCTCTCCCCTGAACAGCTAGGCTATGCCGTGAAGGCCGTGGTGACAGCCCTACGGCGTGATGAGCCGCGCGCCACGGGCGGCAGCGGAGGCCGGGCCGCCAGGGACTCCGCCTGCCACGCCGCCTGGGCCTTCGCCCGGGCTTACGACGCGGGCGCTCTCTCAGAGCACGCGCATACGCTCGCCAATGCGCTGATAGCCACCGCGTGCTTCGATCGTGAGGTAAGTAAAAAAAAAATGTTGCTTTCAATGCCCAGGATAATAGACTAGGTGACCAATGTCCACGATACGTGTCCCCAACAACGTCGGGTGAAGTAGCGCGACGTTGCCGGACTTCGCTCGACATGTCTCGCAACATCGCGTGACATAAGTCAGAGGATGTAAGTCGCGCGATGTCGCCAGATATGTCAGGCGAAATCGGCCGGCTTCGCTTGACATGTCGTGAGACATTTGTCCCCTAGTGTATCCTTGGCTTGAAGCGGGACTCCGCCTGCCACGCCGCCTGGGCCTTCGCCCGGGCTTACGACGCGGGCGCTCTCTCAGAGCACACGCATACGCTCGCCAATGTGCTGATAGCCACCGCTTGCTTCGATCGTGAGGTGTGTTAGAATCATTTTCTAAAACATCAAATTCTATCAAAAGTTTAATAATATTATGGATTTGTTTCTTGCAACTGGCTGAAAATAGTAACGACTACTGTCACAACCTCATCAACCTACTAAAATTTAAAAAAAAGTCTGACAGTTACTTTTTTTTAAAGATAAACTGCCGTCGCGCGGGCTCAGCCGCGTACCAAGAGAACGTAGGCCGTCACGGCATGTTCCCCCACGGAATCGACGTGCTAACCACAGCCGACTTCCAATCCGTCGGGCCGAGAAACAACGCGTACCTAGTCGTAGCCCCGCAAGTAGCAGAGTTCGAGGAATACACACAACCTCTAATAGACAACCTGGTCGACCTCAAAGTGGAACATTGGGACTGCGCCATAAGAGAACTGGCCGCTAAGTCGTTGAACAAACTCACCGTAAAGGTTGGTTCTAAATTTAATATTTTGTATTCATTTTAGTTTTTTTTTTAATCTTACAAGACCAATAAATAAATATGTCTAATTTAAAAAAAGTTTCCAAGATTGGTTCTTAATTCGAACTGGCTGGTATGGTTTTGATTTTTTTTTTAGAATGCGATGTGACAGATGTCGGACCTTTTATTTTTCATTTAGCTTTTAACGCTCCTTAGGTTAGGTAGGCTTAAGTTTTGTATTATTTATTCTATCCGTGTTATGAGTAAAACCAAACCAAAACGCGTTTTGTTAACAAAATGTGTGAAGTAAGTATCTGTAGTAGATTTTGTGTTTTTATCGTAATTTTCCTGAAGTTCTTGCGTAAACCTTTTCAAGTACTTTCACCTTCACCAACAGCTGATTGACGCAATTTGATCATTTAAATATTGTTTTAATGTGTTATTTTGCTAAATTAATTAGTACAATTATTATTAATTAATATTAATCCTGTGTGGTGTCGGGTTAGAATATCACCTCCATTTCTTCCGCGGATGTCGTAAGAGGCGATTAGTCGCCTTAATTAGGTATTACAATATTACAAATTTATAGGTACGGTTTAGGCGACAGGCTAGCAACCTGTCACTATTATACCTCTCTCATCTGTTATATCTAAAATTATGCTAAAAGTGGCTACGAAACGTGAAATAATCACAATTTTGTTTGTCATGTTTCGTGTGCTCTGAGTACCCCATTTCGGAACGCAGGCGTGATCGTATGTAGGTTACATACATACAATTTGTTAAAATAGCACCTCCCCCTTTCTTCCCGTGGGTGTCGTAAGAGTCGACTCTGGGAAAGGGTTAGTGTATTGTGGGCGATGGGCTAGCAACCTGTCACCACAATATCACGTTTGTCCATCTGGTTTGCCCTGAAATTGCTAAACGCGGCACTGGATTTTTGAATTCATGTGCTCTGCCTGCCCCTCCTGGGAATACAGGCGTGAGAATATGTATGTATGTAATTTGTTAATAACATGTTATGTTTTTAGATTCCGGAGTACGTCGCGACTGTTGTTTTGCCAAAACTAGTGGAGAAGACCGGATCGATTGACTTGAACGTCCGCCACGGCGCGATCCTGGCAATCGGGGAGACGTATCACGCGTTGTCACAAGCGAAGTTAGCTGATGGTAAGTGAACCTTACCCTATTTTAATTAAGGTCCAACTGAACTGAGGTAACTATTCGTAGCTATTGAGTTAACAGGATTTACCCAATAGGAGGTATATTGGCAATTTTATTACCTTTAACATACAGATTCCTGTGTGGTCTCTGGATAGAACACCTTTTTTCAGAGTTTCAGACAAAATTATGCTAAAAGTGGCTGCGAAGCGTGAAATAGTCAGAATTATGATTCAGTGGCGTAGCTAGCATGGGTGACCCGATGCAAATATTGCAGGTGTCAAACCCCCCCTCCCAAAGTCAATAAAAATGGTTAAAATAAAAAATAAATTTGATTTATGTTTACGTACCGACAGTGTGTGACCACCTGACCACACAGTTTTTTTTAGATGTTATACTTTTTGTCATTGACATGTACTGAAGTTCACAGTCGGGTTTCACCCCTAAGCGGGTGACACCCGGGGCGGACCGCCCTCCCCCCCTCCCCCCTAGCTACGCCACTGTCATGATTGTCTGTCACGTTTCGTGTGCTCTGCCTACCCATTTCGGGAACATGAGCGTGATTGTGTGTGTGTGTGTGTGTGTAACAACATACAGACAGGAGCGGATGTTGAGCCCTGCTAATTTATTTTAAGGATTATAATGTCCACATATGCTTAATTTAAGTATTTGTTATATTTATCATTAACTGCAAATTACAATAAAATATTTATTTATTAAACGCAGGCTTTTATTCGCGCCTTTGTGTGCGCAGAATTGTATAATTGTAAAACAATCTTTAAATCGACCGATTTATCCATCCACTAATGAAAATAGTTTTAAATAGTTTAAAAAAATTCAGGGAAATTTGCTGTCACCCTCATATCCGAAGACGTGGACACAAACATCCGGGACTTGGTGACCAGGCTGCGTTCACGGCAACAGTTCCGAGGTTTAGGAGGCGAGCTGATGCGCCAAGCTTGTTGTCACTGCATAGCGCAACTGTCGCTAGCCGGCGCTCCTTACCACTCCACTGACACTATAGGTGAGATAGTAATAGCCTAGCCTGTCTCTTTTTTGTCTCGGTTACTAAATTGACGAATACAAATGTTTGTTATTGTTTGGTAATCTCGAAACCATCGACAATGTTTGCAATGTTTGCATCATGGATACAATTGGCATGTCCATGGCAACATGTCCATGTTATTTTTCAAGACAACTTACCTACAAAAATATGTACTGTACAGTTTATTTTATCCTAAAATTTCGATAGTCGTGTCACTATTTTGAATCGCAAAAATCAGGCAACACATGCAATTAAATTTTTATTATAGTTTTTTTTAGCAAATTATTATTATAGTTTTTGAGTATAAAAGAATAGGTTTTATCTATAGACTACATTTTACTCCCTATTTGTCATTACATGTAAGATAGCCCTTGATAAACTTAGTAAATCGGTGAATACCCAACACATACACAAGCCGAGGTCACAATCTCACAATCTACGACACTCTAGGTCCAGTCCTACTTAACTCATTTATTTTCAGACGAATGGCTGAATCTAATCGAGGAGTGCCTCTCTCACGAGGTGCAAATAATCCGCGAGAAGGCTATTTACGCCTTCCCTCTTGTCTTCGACCAGTACCTGAGTAAGGACGACCTGACGTACGGGGAACAGACGGCCAAACAGAAGCGGCTGGAACTAATGGAGGGGTACTGCAAACAGCTGGCTAATACCGGGGTCAATGGACTCCTGCTGCGTATGGGATACGCCAGGGCTATCGGTAAGTGATCATGAGACTGTTACCGATAGAACTCATGTGATTATAGGATTTTGAACCAAAGAGCAAAAAAAGAAACCTTCATGTTGTGAATTATCTGTCTGTACATCCGCCACTGGAACTACAAATGGGAAACATTTTAATAGAAGTTTTTTTTTCTGGACGGATTTGCAACGAAATAAATAGATAAAAGCATAGAAAATGCGGGGCTACTAAGTCTGGTGGGTATTGGAAAAAGCTCTAAGAACTGTGCTAATATGTAGAGACATTAGATTAGGACAGTTTTGAGAGTTCCGCATCCAAAGGGTAAAAACAGGACTCTATTACTAAGACTTTGCAGTCTGTCTGTCACCCGATAGCTAGACAGTTAGCAGTTAAGTTATGTAGTTAGTTAGATTCATGACTTATAAAAAATTATTTCTGTTGCTCCTATACAATTTTTTTTGCCTATTTTACCACTTGATTATCTAGTGACTAGATTCTAGTGAATGGTACGCAAACCTCCGTGCGCGAATGCCACTCGCACTTAGCCGTGTTTTTACATATAGTGGATAGTTACTTAGCAACTCGCTCGTGGCTACTTTTTATAACACCTTTCCAGGGTCGCTGCCAAAGTTCGTTCTCTCGGAATACCTGCCAACTGTCATCCACTCCCTAATCTCCTGCACCAAAGTGACGGAAACGACCCAGAAGTGGGCAGAGGCGCGCCGCGACGCCGTGGTGGGCCTGACCGAGGTCTGCCAGACGGAAGGCATCGTCGGAGGCGTTGAGAACTTTGTGCCGGAGATTGTTGAGGCCCTCTTGCATTGCCTCTCTGAGTACACCATCGATATGAGAGGCGATATCGGGGCGTGGGTGCGGGAAGCTAGTATGACTGGTAAGTAGTAATGCGTTTAAGGACCTTGTCCGTCCGAATTGCTACCATGATTATACTCGGTTTCTTCCGTGGTTGTTGTTAGAGGCGACCAAGGAGACTGCCTAGCAATCTGTCACTGTTGTATCTCTTGATTTAAAATTAAAAAAATGTGCTAGGAGTGGCTGGAACGTGAAATGGACATGTTTTGACTATGTTGCGTTTCGTGTTCTCCGCTTACCCCGTTTGGGAATACTGACATGATGTACCTTTGTATCATTACTCAATGATTCTGCCGCAAAACAGCAGCACATGAGGCACATGAAACCTTAGATCTCTAATATAGACGTACTACCTCCATACATTTATAGTTCGCAGTTATTCCCGGCCCGGCGAACTTGGTTCCGCTTTGGATTTTATTTACCTAGATTTCCGAATTTTCTCACCCTTTAATCCTTCCCTAGACTTTCACAAATATATCGACACTAAATTTAGCGAAATCGGTTCACCCGTTCTCTCGGGTTTTAGCGAGACACGAACAGAACCTATATCACAACCACAACCTTTCTCTAGGCAACTATATCACAACCTTTGTTGGCATCACCAACACAAGTAGGAATATTTTGGATTGTAGGACTGGCAACACCCTTCTCTAGATTTGTCTATTCCTAGCTCTACTTTCTCTCTTCCTTTTTACAAACCTATGAGTGTACACGTGCAAGTTTAAATAAATGTGTTTAATATAATTTTCAACGTTTAATTCAGTGCAAAACTATACAGCCCTTTAATTAATTTAATTGCGCAATCACCAATCGCAACATGGTCCTTCGATGAAGAAAGAAAAAGTTGAAAATAAAGACTTGACTTGCCGCACGTCCCTACCGACTCACTCATCGTGTCGTGTTCTACAAGAAAAATAAAAGAAACACGCGAAGCCACGCAAGGTACTTAATTGGGCGAACAAATAGAAGATTGAGGCGAAATTATTATCAATCAGAAAACATTCGTTCCACGGAAGCAAGAACCACAAAAAAGCTAAAGAACCAGGGCAACTACTAAACCCACGTGTTTTGCAAATTACATCGCATCGCATCAAGAGTGTGAAAATTTATTACTCAGTGGTTTAGCGACATCCCTGCAAGAGAGCGTAAGCATCAAAAATAGTCAAAATCATAATCAAGACAACACCGGAACCACGCCGAGCTTCACGACGACGCGCAGGCGCGGTGCGCGCCAATAACAAGCGAGGTTAGCAAAGCGACGCCGACGCTGCGGTTGGCATTTGACAGTCTCGGCAGCGCGCAAGAGTTTCTAATCGTACTCAACGTTTTAATTGTGTATCATTTCGGTTAATCTTCGTCTTTTTGGAATAATAAGGACTATAAACCTAATTATTTAGTGTAAATTGCATGCAGTGTGTATAACAAAAGTGTTTTGTAGACCGAATGACGGAAAGCGAGGATTTGGTCGGCCGCAAGCTCGCCGAGCTTGTGTCCGAACGTGGACATGCCAAAGCACTGATTACGCGATTTCACAACTTCGCTAAAAGCGAAGCTCTACAATCGACTGCATCTCATCAATCTATAGATGCCAGAAAACAAAAGCTTTCAGAAACGTTTAACAAATATGAAGCTTTCAACAAAAGTATTTTCCAAATGTCACCCAACGACAACGAAAATGAGGCGGTCGAGGATAAATATTACGAGACGCTTGGCATCTTTGAACGACACGTGCGCCCAGACCAAATTCCTCAAATTCCAGATCATATGCCGAAGAGTAGAACCAAGTTACCCACAATTCACATACCTCAGTTTTCAGGCAAGTACAAGGATTACATACCATTCATAGAATTGTTTAAATCTGTAATAGACAGTGACGGCGGCTTGGACAATGTGCAGAAACTGCATTACCTAAGATCATACTTAAAAGATGAGCCATACAATTTGATAAAAAACTTGCCATTGACCAGCCAAAGTTATGATGAAGCTCTAAGCTTATTAAAAAACAGATATTTTAATGAATACATAATTGTTAATGAGCACATAAGCCACATATTGGATATGCCTAATGTTACAAAATCTGATCCTGTGCAATTAAGAGACTTTGTCTCTAATGTAAAACAAACTCTGTCTGCGTTGAGAAACCTCAAGGCAAGTGTTGATACTTGGGATCCAATTTTGATGTGTATTTTCAATCGTAAAATAGAAGCACAAACAGCGAGAGCCTACCAAATTGAACGGAATGATCAAGAGATGCCCACGGTGGCTGCCTTCCTGGAGTTCCTGGAAAAACGAGCACTTGCACTGGAGAACACCGAGCTGGCTCCTCCGGTGTGGAAGTCTACCCGAGTAGCAGTCCATGCAGCTGCTGTAGAAACTCCACCACCATCAGCCCCAGGATGTCGTTACTGTAAGTTGAATTCTCACAAATTATTTTCATGCAATAGTTTTAAACTACTCGCTGCAAAAGATAGGATACAATTTGTCAACAAAAACAAACTGTGTATCATTTGTCTAAATTTACATCCAGGCAAATGCAAGTTCCACTTTAGGTGTGCTCAGTGCAAAGAGGCTCACAACTCACTGTTGCACACAGAGGAAATAAAATCAAGAGCCGAACCTGTCACATTGATGACAGGAAATTTCACCAATGTCTTACTTCCCACAGCAAAAGTCAAACTCATAGCCCGAGACAACACAGAGGTCTATGTTAAAGCCATCCTGGACTCAGCCTCGCAAGCGTCACTGGTTACAAGTAAGGTGGTAGACATTCTAGGGTTAACACCAGAGAGGGAGGACACTAATATAATAGGGGTAGCCAATTCAAAAAATTGTACCAAGTACTCTATCCCACTTGAAGTACACTCTATGTCATCTCCCTTCAAAACAAGCATCAATTGCCATGTGGTTGATGACATCACTTGCTATATGCCGCAACAAAAAATTGATATCTCATCAATTAAAATACCACCAGGTATAACCTTAGCAGATGAAGAATTTAACATTCCATCAGAAATAAATATGCTAATGGGAGCGGATGTGTTTTTCCAGGTGATTCTGCAGAGCAACTCGACTGTAGCTGCGACGGCGACGCCTGCAGCACCCCGCGCACAGCAGCACAGCGGGCAGGCGAGCAGCTCTGCGCCTGAGGAGGCTACAAGCCGCCAGAGCAACACACATCTGCTGAATACACACTTCGGGTACATTGTTGGAGGCAGCCTGCAATTCAAAGCACGCAGTAAGGTCTCTCTTCATTGCCAGGTATGCCATGATACTACTTCTGACTTGAATAACACTTTAAAATCTTTTTGGAAAACAGAACAAGTACCTGAAGTATTTAAAGAAACAATATCCGAATCTGAACAATGTGAATTAATGTTTCAAGATACCATGCAACTAAGTAATAATAAATTTCAAGTAGACTTACCTTTAAAGTTGCCACTTAATGAAGTCAATGAGACATTAGGCAATTCCTTTGAATTGGCAATGTATAGATTTTTAAATCTTGAAAAGAAGCTGCATAAAAATCCAAACATGCTCATGCAATACCAAAAATTCATACATGAGTATGTAGAGCTTGGGCACGCCCATTTTGTAAATTTCGAGTCCTATGATTTTGACAAACAACCCATGTATTTCTTGCCACATCACCCAGTTGTGAATGAAAATAGTAGTACAACACCTATTAGAGTTGTGTTTGATGGCTCACTAAAAACAAACAAAAAGATTTCCCTCAATGATATATTGCTAAATGGACCTGTGGTTCAAAGGGATCTCTTCGATATTGTATTACTGTACAGATTTGGAAATTACACTTTCACGACCGATATTAAAAAAATGTTCAGGAATATATCTGTTAATCCAAAACACACTTCTCTTCAAAACATTTTATGGCGCGATAACCCAAACCAGAGCCTGCAATGCATTTGCTTAGATACTGTAACATATGGTTTGAAAAGCTCTACTTATTTAGCTACAAGGTGTTTGCACGAACTGGCAACTCAGCATGAAATTGATCTTCCAATAGCATCTTTCTTACTTAAGAATTGCACATATGTTGATGATGTTCTATACTCGCACTCCGATTTACGCACTCTGCTTAGCGCTAAGGCGCAATTGCGACAATTACTTCAGCTGGGGAGCTTTGCTACGCACAAATGGGCTTCAAATAATGCCGACGTACTCGCAGGCATTCCTCAAAACCAACACCAAATCAGTCACATAGATTTACAAAAAGACACACTTAATTCCAAAGCTTTAGGTTTGACAATAGATACTAAAAAAGATTGCTTTAAAATAAATTCGCCCAAACAAACAAAAACTGTACCAATAACAAAAAGAGAAATATTAAGTCATATTTCAAAGTTTTATGACCCTATGGGCTTTGTTAGTCCAATCATAGTGAAAGCGAAAGTAATTATGCAGAAACTGTGGCTTGAGAAAATTGACTGGGATGCTTGTCCTCCTGAGGAAATAAAAAGTGAGTGGTTGCATTTTGCTTCTAGCTTAGATAAGATGAAACCAATTGACTTAGACAGGAATATCCCCGTTCCTGACGATGCTGAAGCAGTACAACTGATCGGGTTCGCCGACGCCTCCAGTAGCACCGGCTACGGGTGCTGCATCTATCTCCGCGTGGTGGAATCAACAGGTAATGCGAAATTATTCTTACTCTGTTCTAAATCACGAATCAACCCGCGCAAAGAAAAATTAACAGTGCCCAGATTGGAACTAAATGCAGCTCTGCTGTTGGCAAACCTGATGACAAAGGTGTATGAGACACTAAAGATAAAAATAAAAATCGACGATGTATATTTATATTCAGACTCACAAATTGTATTAGCGTGGATTAATACCGAGTTATTTAAATTACAAGCCTATGTCTCAAACAGAGTAAGAGTAATTCAGCAACTGACCAATAGATGGCGCTGGTCGTACGTAAACACTCATGAAAACCCGGCTGACTACATTAGCCGTGGTATGGACGCAGAAGAACTAGCCGAAAGCACCACCTGGTGGCACGGTCCAGCCTTCTTGCACAACAGGGAGTATAAATTTAATAACAACGTTCTACCACCCGTAAACATACCAGAACTGAAACCCAGCTCTGCAATCTCTAATGATGTAGTGCTTGTAACTCTAAAAGAAAATCATATCTTCAGCTCTTTAACAAAATTTTCTGACATAAACAGGATGAAACGAGTATTGGCATTTGTCTTGAGGTTTTGCAATAATGTGCGCCCAAAAAATATAAAAATAAATTGTCCCTACTTGCAAAGTCATGAGTTAGAGCAATCAATGATGTTAATTGTAAAGCATGAACAAAAAGTGTATTTTGGGGAAGAATTAAAATCAATGGTCAATAATGAAAATATTAAAGGCCCTTTAAAGCCATTGCATCCATATGTAGATAAAGCTGGCATGATAAGAGTCACTGGGAGATTGGAAAATTCTAAGATTCCATTTTCTCAAAGACACCCTATTATTTTGCCTAAAGGTTCCCACATTACAGATTTAATTATACATCACGAACATATACGTTTGTTACATGCTCATCCGAAACTGCTGCTCTCTAGTTTAAATAATAAGTACTGGATTGTAGATGGTATAAGACATGTGAAAAAGGTTGTGGACAAATGTTTGATCTGTTTCAGGCTGAAAGCCGAAACAGCTAAGCAGCTCATGGGATCTCTGCCACCTCAAAGAGTCACTGCCTGTCGACCATTTCAAAAAGTAGGGATTGACTACGCCGGTCCTATACCGGTCAAAAACTCTCGCGTTAGACGCGCAATTGAAAGTAAAGGCTATATTTGTGTAATTGTGTGCTTCGTCACAAAGGCGGCACATCTGGAACTAGCCTCGGATTTGACCACAGAAGCCTTCCTAGCTTGTTTGAAAAGATTCATAGCTAGGAGAGGTTTACCCAGTGACATATTTTGCGACAATGCAGGCTGCTTTAAGGGGGCAAAGAACGAGCTAAATAAATTGTATGCATTACATTCATCTCAAGCCCATCAAGCACAGGTGCAATACTCTATGTCCGAGCAAGGCATCAATTTCCATTTTGTGCCTAGCTACTCACCTGTGTTCGCTGGCCTTGCTGAAGCTTGTGTCAAGAGTACCAAGTTTCACTTGAAGCGTATCTTACAAAATTATGTATTAACATATGAGCAACTGAATACTATTTTAACTCAGATCGAGGCTGTGCTAAATTCGAGACCCCTCATGCCTGTTACAGCTTCTGATACAAATGATTTCAGTTACATCACACCAGGGCATTTTCTCATTGGCACAGCGCTGACCTGTCTCCCAGAAGAAAACATTTGCGATATACCTAGCAACCGCTTAAGATTCTGGCAAATATGTACTTCCGTAAAGCAACATTTCTGGCGAGTCTGGCACAAACAATATTTAAATACTTTGCAATGCCGCCCCAAGTGGCGCGATAGCCTTCCAAATGTAAAAGAAGGAATGTTAGTGCTGCTCAGAGAACCAAACATGCCGCCACTGTCATGGCCCCTGGCCAGAATAGTCAAAGTGTTTCCTGGGGCTGACAATAAAGTCAGAGTGGTAGAGGTCGTGGCACCCAATAAAAAAATCTATAAACGTTCTCTGTCTGGAATTTGTGTTTTACCTATTGAACTTTAAAATAATTATTGTAATACTTGATGTAGGTAAATGATAAACATGGCTTGTGCATTTACTTACCAAAATGTAGAAGTAGTTATATGTAAATGTAAGATTTATAGAAATTTTAGTTGTAGACTTTGCTGATGATTAAGTTTATTTTGTTTTAAATATGAATGTAAAATTGATTGACAAGGTTGTCTGAAGACATGCTTTCTTTAGTTAAGTATAAGTTATTCGAAGCCAGCATACAAAAGTCTTATGTAGCTATTAATTTTTGCCTTGTATAGAATCTTTCTCGAGGCCCCAGCATGTTGGCATCACCAACACAAGTAGGAATATTTTGGATTGTAGGACTGGCAACACCCTTCTCTAGATTTGTCTATTCCTAGCTCTACTTTCTCTCTTCCTTTTTACAAACCTATGAGTGTACACGTGCAAGTTTAAATAAATGTGTTTAATATAATTTTCAACGTTTAATTCAGTGCAAAACTATACAGCCCTTTAATTAATTTAATTGCGCAATCACCAATCGCAACAACCTTCTCCTAACTTACAAGACATAATAACAACACAAAAACGTTAATTGGCCCGTATATGAAATGTATGTTATTTCTCCACAGGCCTCCTCGCAATTTGCCGACAATGCGCGGTAGAGGCTCCCCACCTAAACTCCCCGGACGTGGTCAAGAGCGTGATGTGCGGGGTGGCGCAGCAAGCCGTCGAGAAGATCGACCGCACTCGCGCGCACGCCGGACGGATATTCACGTCATTTATATACAAGTCAGTTTTTGATCTACTTTTATAATTTTATTAGAATAACACCTTTTCTTATGTGGATGACGTAATAGACGTGTAAGGAAATAGGATAAGGTATTTTAGGTGACAGGCTAGCAACTTGTCCCTGTTGTAACTGCCAATTTGAAAACTAAAAATATGCTGGAATTGGCCACGAAACGTTAAATTGTCATTGTTTGTATTCTATGTAGGGTTTCGCGTGCTTTGCTTGAAGTATATATGTAATAAATATGTTGTGAAAACGCCGTATCAAAGAAATAAAATTATTAATCACTACCTCAAATAGGGATGATGACAGGTTTAAAAATATAACATTCTAATTAGTCCGCTAGTTACATTACGGAAAAAAATTAGAGATGTTTTAGCTTATCAAATAATTCAACATCTCGTGGTAGCTCGTGACGTCACGCCCTAGTAAAAATTGTACTGAGGCGTGACGTCACTAGAAACTTCAGAGCACTGTATCCTCGTCATTTCTTGCTCGTCAAATAGAAAAAAGCAATCTATCTGACGGCCTACTTAGTTTTAGTCATCTACCCAATTATCACTTTATTTCACTCTGCCTCACGCAAACGTTAAAATTCCACAGTGACCCCCAAATCTCGAACATTCCCCACCACGACGCGCTGATGCGCATATTCCCCTCCGAAGAGGTGGAGCTGAAGCCGCAACCCAAAGACGAGGACGATACCGACGCGGTACCCACAAGCGAGAACTCCAACGTGGTGCTGTGGCTGTTCCCGGGGCACACGATGCCGCGGTTTGTCCAGCTGTTGACCTACCCTGCGTATAGGTACAGCGTGATTAAGGGGCTGGTGGTGAGCGCGGGAGAATTGACTGAAAGCTTGGTGAGTGAATTTTTGAGTCCTTTTACAGATGTTTTCTTGGGTGTATTGCGATTTTGGTACGTTCGTACGACATTAAGACAGTCCTTAGTATTGTTTTTTTTTTAAAGATGTTATTTTATTACACAGAGTGGCCGGACATTGACCGTAAATATTTAAACCATGGTCGGGTATACGCGCCTGAAAACCCCTGTAAAGTTTTTTGCCGGAATTTTCATTTAACAATTATTTTTGGAAAATCTAAAAATATTGCCCAGTCTTTGGTACTCCAGCTTTTAGTCAACCGCGTAACATCGCAATGTCGAGCAAGAATAACAATCATGGGTGCAGGTGCACGCAGAGCCATTATGAACCAGGCATAACACAGGACGCATTGAAAAGCGATGAAACATTTGTCTTAACCTCTCGTATGATACGGAGCAGATCTGCTCTATTTTAAGGATATCTTTTTTTTATTTTTATTTTAATCACCATAATTTGTAGATATTGAAACAGAAGAGGCTCGAATGCAGTATATTTTTCCTTTCCCGCATACGAGGGGTTAAATCGTCAATAATGAAAATTTTCAGGAAATATTTTGCAGGGTTTTTCAGACGCGTATACCCAACCACTGGTTAAAATATTTACGGTAAATTTTCGGATAGCCTGTATACAGAAAGAAACAAAAAAAGCAATGGTAATTTAATTAGGTACTAACAATATTCCATCAAATCTGTCTATAAGTATTCATATGTTTTACTGATATTACTTATTTTGTTTAGGAAGCAAAGTCACAAGTATTTCATAGTCTAATCTAATTTATTTAATAAAATGTGCTGAAACAAGATATGTCAAAAACGGAATAAGTACCCGTGTGGTGCCGGGTTAGAATAGCACGACCCCCTTTCTTCCCGTGGGTGCCGTAAGTGTCGACTCTGGGAAAGGGTTAGTGTATTGTGGGCGATGGGCTAGCAACCTATCACTGCAATATCATGTTTAACCATCTGGTTACCCTGTAATTGCTAAACGTGGCACTGGATTTTTGAATTCATGAGCTCTGCCTACCCCTCTTGGGAATACAGGCGTGAGAATATGTGTATGTATGTGTGGTATAAGTATGTCCAAAAAACACGCTACATTCAACAGAACTTTGAAATTGAAAATAATTTTAATCCAAACAGCTACCCCCGGAATTTCAAGCCTCTTACTGAGATTGTGCCTAATTTTGTCTATTGAAAATTAAAATAATCTTGTTACAGGTGAAGCATACAACGCAATCGTTGTACGCGTATCTGAATACTCTGCACAGCGACAAAGAGATGCTGAAAGCTATTTGCGACACGATCATACAAGTATTTGCAGATAACATTCAAGTTAAACGAATCACATCCGCTATATTCAATTTCCTGGACAGATTGCTGAGTTCAGGCAAGTACTCCTCTTCAGGCGTTAGCTAAATTTTTGACCGAATATAGCACTTCATTATCATCAGCAGCATGACAGCCATTGGACGTCCACTGCTGAACATAGGCCTCCTCCATTTTACTGCGAAGCGTCCTGCGTCCATTGTCGTCCATCTTGTTGATGTCCAACGCTGCGATTAATATTCCGTGGTCTCTTTTTTTTTTTTTCAATGTAAATTAGTTACGCCCGTGTGGTGCCGGGTTAGAATAGCACCTCCCCCTTTCTTCCCGTGGGTGTCGTAAGAGTCGACTCTGGGAAAGGGTTAGTGTATTGTGGGCGATGGGCTAGCAACCTGTCACTGCAATATCACGTTTAACCATCTGGATATCCTGAAATTGCTAACCGTGGCACTGAATTTTTGAATTATTGTGCTCTGCCTACCCCTCTTGGGAATACAGGCGTGAGAATATGTATTTATGTATGTATGTAAATTAGTTCTCCGAGCTCTATGACCAGTCCATTAGGTATTAAAGAGCCATTTCGCTTAAAATTATGGCAACACACATTGGCGTTGGTCTTAAGGCACCAAAAAGTTATCTGCAAGCTTAGCATAGCTACACGCGCGAGCTGACACGCGCCACGGTTAGACTACTTGTCATCTTCTGATGTCTCTAGTTAGACAGTGACAGGTATAGTCTATCTCGCACGCATCTCTACTCGCGTTTTGCTGTGCGAAGCCGGCTGAGAGAAATAGCTTTGATCACTATTATCGCCATGCCATTTTAATCCTGTTATCTAAATAGGGTTTTTGAACATTATTGAAATATACTTTTAATAAATTCTTCATTATGTAATAACCACGATATATTAGTATTTCCGGATTCTTGTCTGTATTAACAAAGAAAATAAATATTAAAGTTCAAATTCTCAAACTCACGCCAAAAACGGTGTTTGACGTCAAATGCAAGTAAACAAAGGCACCACACAAAGAAGCTGTCAAAATTGTCATGTCAAATTATCAATGTCCACTTTGACCACAGATACCTTTCATGGTATATGACGTCATCAATCAATCACAAGCGTTTCAGTCACAGATACATTATTAACGAATATTAGAAATTAATAGAACAAAATACTCTAAAAATGCATAATATTTTGAACAAAAGAAAGTGAAATATGTTTAATTTTCCTATAATCTGTTAGGATGGCCACAAATTATAGTTTATTTTTACTGTTGTCAAAGACCCTATTGTACTTTTCTCACCAGGTTCTGTTTCGCCAATATTGGAAGACCCTGAATCTACGTTCGCTTCTGATATCTTGAAATATCTGCAGTTGGAATTACGCGGCGCGAAAAATATTTACAAGCTTTTGGATTCTATCAACGTGCTATGTCAACTCATTCAAGTAAGTGCGGCCATTTTATTTTTGTCCTAATATTTGTCATTTGGCACAGGCGATAATTAATTATTAATAAATAATGAATCTATAACAACAAACTTTATAATGTGTGTGTTTTTTAGCGGATAATAAATGAAGTGTAACAAAGTATAAAGTAATGTTAATGTTTTCTTTCAGTAAAATCAGCTAACTTTTCTGCTCCCTATGTATCATATCCATTTTACTCCAGGTCGGGGGCTCTGTATGCAGCCGCTCGCTGGGCCAGCTGGTCATCTACCTGTGCTACGCCGACCGCTACGTGCGACGCTGCGCCGCGGCGCGACTCTACGAGGCTCTGACGCTGTATGGCGACGAGAGCTCCGTCCCGGACGAGAACATTGAACAGGTTAGTGAGAGGTTCTGTTGGTACGTCTGAGACGCCATGGGCCACTTTATAAAAAATACAAATTACCTTTTTTTTCACAATTTGAATTGTATTTTCATGTACAGAATGTTTCAATGTCCCCAAATTTTCATGCAAATTTTATGAAGCGACTGAATGAAATTTTTGAGGCAATTTTATGACTAAGTACGAGTATTTGTATCGATTGTGCTCTAAGATAAAATATGTTTTTTTTTTCAATGTTAGGAAAAAGCAAATGTACAACTATTTATTTAATAACCCTACCGATACTGTCATGGTTGTGTTAGCGTTACTGCAATATAGTTCTTTGGTATATCCGTTCTGCTATTGCAGTGTGTAGAAAATTATACTTACTGTATTCGTAATAATAGCACTTAATGACACGCATTGAAGAAAGTTTGGAAAGTTTTATTATTGGTTTTTGTTCAAAATCGGTTCGGTAGTTCCCAGGTATGTATGACAAACAAATATCTAGAAATCCTGTATGATTTTTCTGTCCACTTGTCTCATTAATTCTAAGGGTTTGCCAAATCAGAATTTCTTTCATGTGGCTTTAATTTTGTTCCTAGGTAATGTCGACTCTGGCTGAAACCGACTGGGAAAAGGACGTCACAGAACTGAGGCCGATACGGAACGAGCTCTGCGACCTAATGGGCATCAGGCGACCAGTCATGAAGCAAAAAACATAAAATGTACACTAAACGTATTTATTTTGAGTACTTGTATATCTTTTGCTGACCAAGAGTGATTTTGGTTAACCAATGCGCTGCTTAAGTCGCAGCTTAGTGCCTTTAATCATGAGATTACTTGATGTTTTTATTTATTCTGCGCACATAATAATTGTAACATTTGCTTTTAATGATTTATTCAGGCTTTCTCTTTTAGGTATACTGCTGTGAGATATCTACACGCGAGGTTAGGAATTTAGTTTTCAATATATTTCTGTAAGAGACAAGTCTATTCTATTCTAGGACGTGTGAACTCGCGCATGCGGCTCACAGTGGTTTACTTAAAAGAAGGTTACTGAAATGAAGTACATAACATACTCTTTATTTTGAATATCTGATCTCGATGTGGAACTCATCATGACGCATGTAACACAAATTATACAATATATCTTATTTATTTTAACATCGTGTTTTATTAAACATGACATCAGTACTTACAGCTAATTAGGTTATTGCACTTTCAGATGTTTTGCCACTTCTCTGAAGTTCGTGGTAATAACAATTGACGTCAAATGAAACTTAGTATAACAACATGATAGAACTAAAGCTTTATAGAAACAAACTTATCCGAGGATTTGCAACTGGGTGGGGTCCTGTGGCGCCTCCGCTATTAGATTGGACCAAAAAGTGCTGTAGTTCTTCAATACGGTGCCCCTGAAAACATACAAAATCAATAGTTATTTATACAGAAAGTATGTCGATTGGTTCCCTCAGTTTCCTGATTCACCGGATTCATCTTGCTCCGGATACTGTCAATAATGCCATTTAATTAAAGAGTTCGCTAAATAACTAAAAAAATAAATATTTTGATGATATACCGAAATATTTATACAGTTATGAACGAAACAAAATATGGTGAAACAAGGAATCGACGAAACGAATATGTCTTTGCCCAGCGGAGGGAAAAGGACTAAGTAGTCCGTGCAAGTGCACAGGCTATTGGTCCTTACATTTCACGGTGATGCGTTTGCTTTGTATTGAACGTTGCGGCAATGTCTGATGGAACTACTCTAAACGATCAACGAACATTTTCCTTTTTTTTATGCTTACCATATCCGCTTTAGCTCTCACGCACACAATGATAAATGCGTTACGAGTTTCTTACCGCGAATACCTAAAGCTCAGCGCCATTGTGAACTTTATTTTGAACGTTACTATGCAAAGCATATACAGTGACACACAAATAGTAATACAAATTATCGAAATGCGATCCATTATCTTTTAACATCGCACAGTGTTTTTTTGGAGCTCATTTTGGGACAGCCTCATTTTATTGTATAATCAAATGCTACAATATATCACGACTATAAGACAAAAACTCCCGAAGTGCTCTCTGTGGCATAGTTTTTGAGAAAATTAGTTTCAAAGTTGAAGTCCCGGATCTATGAAGAAACAGAAAAACAATTATTTAAAAAAAACTACAAACTTCTGGCCCACTTTTGCAACGTGGCTCGAGAGGTCTAATATAAAGCTACATTTTGAAATATTAGTTGGTGCGCTAGGGCTTGTCAGTTCCAAGTTAATCGCATTTTCATGAAAATAGTTCTCTTTTTTTTCTGGCTAAGGTCTTCACTATTAGCGGCTGCTTTTTATTTTAAAATGTAGCCATACGTGGAGACTACAAACACAAAAAAAATCAGCTGCTAGAACCGCGGAACTTCGGAGAAATCATTACTTGAAAAAAATCTCGGATTCCGGGATTATGGTAAAACATTGTCGATTATTTTTAGTGTTCGTTTTGGTCATTAGAATGATAATGCGGGAAGTTAATAACTGTTAAAAATCAACTTGAGAGACAATTATTTTTTTCGTCATCTACCATGTAAATGGATCGTTTTCGTTAGTGGGAACTGTTGTGAATTCACTTTCGGGAGTTTCAGTGCCCTCAACTGCAAAATCCTCATCGTCATCATCGTCATCGTTGTTATTAAATTCAAACGGTTCTAACATTTCAATGACCGGAGGGGGCAGAGATATCTTTTTCGGGATATTTTGACGTCTAGTTTGCCTTGTACTGGATACGGCTGGATCTGATGACTCAAGCGCTCTTTGAAATAAATTTTAAAGTGTGCTGTCTACTGTCTTTCTGGCAACGGTGTTCGCGATCGTTTCGCCAAAATTTGTTTCGAGACTCTTCAGCCTGTTCGGACAGCAATCCTACTGGCAGCGCTGAACTTTCAATAATGTTTTCGCCGTGAATTAAAATTTTGTGCATAGATGTGGTCTTTTACATATTTTTTTGCCAAATCTTTATAAAAATTGCCGAAGGCTTCAGGTTGCACCTTACTACACGAACCCAATGCTGGTTAGTAAGACAAGGTATGTGACCGCTATTTACAGTATCTAGAAGACCAATAAACTCCGTATTGTACAAAGTAAGTAAACAAACACAATTGACAAACAATACACAACATAGGCTTTAGTCACTAAAGCTTAGAGTTTAGTGGAATAATTAAAGCCAAAAAAATTGTTTAGGAAAAAAGGTGAACGACGAAAAACAAATATTGTCTCTCTAATTGATTTTAACAGTTATTAACTTCCCGTATTATCATCCTAACGACCAATACGAACACTAAAAATAATCGACAATGTTTTACCATAATCCCGGAATCCGAGATTTTTTTCAAGTAATGATTTCTCCGAAGTTCCTCGGTTCTAGCAGCTGATTTTTTTTGTGTTTGTAGTCTCCATGTATGGCTACATTTTAAAATAAAAAGCAGCCGCTAATAGTGAAGACCTTAGCCAGAAAAAAAAGAAAACTATTTTCATGAAAATGCGATTAACTTGGAACTGACAAGCCCTAGCGCACCAACTAATATTTCAAAATGTAGCTTTATATTAGCCCTCTCGAGCCACGTTGCAAAAGTGGGCCAGAAGTTTGTAGTTTTTTTTAAATAATTGTTTTTCTGTTTCTTCATAAATCCGGGACTTCAACTTTGAAACTAATTTTCTCAAAAACTATGCCACAGAGCACTTCGGGAGTTTTTGTCTTATATTTGTGATATATTGTAGCATTTGATTATAGGATAAAATGAGGCTGTCCCAAAATGAGCTCCAAAAAAACACTGTGCATCGGTTATATAGTTTTTATTTGTTATTGTTATTGTACTGGTATTTTTGCGTTGTCAATGGTGACTATGTGGGAAAGACTCCAATAGAGAGATCTCTCTCTAGGCAGATGTTATGCCTGGGGACCGAAGTCCACAGAGAGGAAGTTGGAAGTTGTATTTATGCAACCGTTCGTCGAAACTTCGTTAGCGCGATATAGAACCGTTTAGTTCGGCTGTTCGACGCATGTGGCGCTGGGGCGCTACAACTACATGTGATTACTGATTATACTTTCGATGCAACGATAAAAAGATGAACTACAAAAAAAGTGACTGTGACATAAGGAAGGACGGACAGACGGACAGACATGACGAATCTATAAGGGTTCCGTTTTTTTGTCATTTGGCTACGGAACCCTAAAAAGACAGATGTGGTCAATGTAGCTGTACTGAACTGTTCAAGCTAAACCCATATCGAAGTACAAAACCAACCAAACTGGTTATTCAACATTTAAAGGATGACAATTAAATATTCAATATAGGCCCATAAATTATTCTCCTGCCGCCATAAAACATGGACAACGTCGATATTTCGAAACACATCAATAAAAATAGGACCGGCAAAGGTCAAAACGAACGGAAGTTTCTTAACGATGAACTATTTAAGTTTTCAAACGGATTTTATCTTAAGGTCACGGAGTTACTCGTTAAGGCGCTGCCTGCTCATATGTTACGCAACCGCGAATGCGTTGAAGTGAAAGGAGCTTATTGGTATGTTAGTACACTTAGTACTTAGTGCGCTTAATGTATGGGTCTATGGCAAGGGGCAATAGCCTCAGACATACTTTAATCGGTCTTCTGATATGGTCTCTGACCTATATTGACAGCGGGAGGAATTAACGACATATCACATTTAACAGTTTTTTTACGGTTGTTTGGACATTTGACAAATCTGGTCGAATCATTATAGACATCGCAACATGGTTAATTAAAGATACTACAACACAATTTAATATTTTGTATCATGTTCTGTCATCTGTATTATTTTATTGCCAGCCTTAGTCGTCTCTTACGACAGCCACGGAAGAAATGGAAAAGTGTTTAGTATATTTTTAGGTTATCATGTTAGATCAAAGAAGGTATTAAGCTGCAGACGCACTGACAACGAAAGCGGAGAGGCGCAGTGGCGTGATGGTATGAACAAATCTTTTTTTCCAGGCCGGAGTTTTATGCACCCTCTTTCACCATCGCGCCGTGCCGACCCGCTTCAGCTGTGCGTTTGAAGCTTAACCTGTCGTCTGTGTTTGATAAGGATCCCAAAAGTACCCGTCGTATGTGTATGATAAGGATCAGTATCATACGACTTTTTCGAATTTTTGCGAGTTAGGATCCTTATCAAACTCAGACGAGAGGTTAATGTTGATAGGTTGCTAGCATGCCCCTAAAAACATAAGGCTTCCCGCACACAGGCACACACACAACCACAAAACGTCGCCACCGGCATATTTCCTGTAGTTTTCATACATTTTATATGGACTCGCCGCACACGGTTGACGCCGGTGGCCGCCACACGCTACAATCGTCGCAGCTCGCTTCTTGTGGCCCGCACTAAACGGCTGTCTCAACTAAACGAGTGACTCTCACGCCCGTAGTTACTCTTGTAGCTGCGTCTAGCTTCTCGTGTCGGCGATTGTGGCTGTGGCCGGTGAACCGTATGCGGTGACACTAACCTATTTCCCTACACGTTCATTTTCAACTTACGTGAAATACACTCGTCCCTGAGAGTCAGACGGCGCCCTCCAGACGAGGGTGGCTCTCGCCTTCTCTCTCGGGTCGGCGTGCGTGACAGACGAACATTCTGGATGAATGGTGGTGTTCGGCGCCTGTTCCCACGAGCCCAGCCACTGGTCTGTCTCCACGGACCGTGCTTGGATAAAAAACCCTTTGAACGGCTCAGCCCCTTCAATTGTCACTGGAAGATAATGCAGTATTGTTTAGATTCAAGGGCAGAGGGTGATTGACAGTGCCTAAAGATTACAAAGAAGTGTTGTTTGTAAATACAAAAGTTCTTACTAGATCTGGGAGATTACCCTCTCAAACACGTTCTAGTAAATCTTATCTTTTAGATTTTTAAGCGCACCTGGCGATTTTTCATGTGTTGATGCCAATGTATCAAAGGTACACAGATTTTTGCATAAATTGTAATGACATTTTTTTCTATGATTTTTAAATTATTGCTTTCGGATTACTTATTTCAGGAAAATTATCGTTTTCCGTGCCATCCTAAACCGGGATTGTTACACTCATAGTAGTGGCCCAGTCTAATCTAGTCCTACATTACCTTCGAGTATTCGGTATCTCAGGTTTAATCAAAGGTTAGATATTATTATTTTGTTAGATATTAATGGCTGGATTTATATATACGGCCAACGTCGTATAACTTAAATACATATTAGGTAGATTGTAGAAAATCTATACATACACCATTACATTATGCCACTAAACTGTTTTTGGTACTGATCGAGTCGGTGTCGATACCTTTGTTGCTGACTTTACACGACGCGCCGCCAGCTGCAATACACGTTCTTGCTACAAAAGAAGCTCAATCTTTCCCGCATTTTTCTTATGTTTAACTGCTCTAGAGTTCTTTTCACATTGTGAAATAATTTTAAAAATAATGAATGTACTTTAAATTATCAGTGTTTTTAAATCATGTTTGTCGCTCCAGTTTGTCTGGAGGTGCGAACCGGTCCGGCCGTAAGTTGTCTGACCTACACAAAGCATGGGTTGCGTCACCCGGCCACCGGCGGCCTACGATACGCTTACTACACGAGCAATAAGAAAGATTTTATCAATGAATTTGCGTTTACGACTTTTTTTACGATCGCTGTGTGTGGGTATGGGATGGAAAAAGTACAACCACGATTCAACATACACGAGATCGATTTTTAGGCAACAAACTGTAACATAACATCTACTTACTTTTTTTTAATACGGACAAAATCATGGAGCAAATACTAAGTACGTTGAGAAATGCGTACCTACCTTATTTCGTGGCACCATTGTAATTGAATTGAAGAATGTAATAGGTACAACATTTACCCTACCTATAGTCGGCAATAATAAACATAAAGAGAACTAAAGCATTCAAAACGAAAATTGGCACACGACCAGGAACATAAAATACTGTCGAAGTCATAAATGCAAGTACTGCAGGAAAAAACTGCATAGCATTATGAAGACGAAATATGAAAAATTTCAGCCTAAAGTTGAACAAAAACAAAAGCGGGGAATAGCATTTTCTGTGCCGGTTTCCACAAACTTCTTTTGCTGGGCCTGAGGTGTTATCGGTTAAGCCATCAAAACTGTTATACCAATGTCCACTAAAACAAATAGACGTAACGGCCAATGAACAGAAACAGTTTGGAATTTTTTGTTGTTAAGAGGGTAGAAGTAAAAGCTTGTGTTAATCCCTGTACTTAATAAAAGTTCGTCGAGGACATGTAAAAGTTTCAGCACCACCTTTACACCCAAAAACACTGTTACTGTTTATGAATACTTAAAGATTATTTATTACCAAAAAATAGGTTCAGTTATGTAGTTATATCTACTGTTATTTGAAGGACTAAGTAAATACTCAGAAAACTGGAGGACATTCTGTAGGTATACCACGGTCCACGAGTTAGCTAGGTCCTTAACTGAGCGCTTCCATTGCTTGGCTACTTTTGTTGCTGTCCGTATATTCCGCAGTTAATGCCTTTAACGGGTTAATTTATTTAAGAAACTTTGATTACCTAGGTACCAAGTACTTATGCAAGTTCATGGTTACAAAATTGAACATTCTGAAATAAATGACCCGCGAAGTCGCTGCAGTTAAATATTTGCAATAACATGAACCATACGATATAGTAATTTTGCAATGTTGCTTTACTTATTTCGTTTCGCAATGCAATTAGCGATCGTGAGTCGTAAGTAAAATATTTTGGCATTGAGATGAGTCCGCGAATTTGATGTGGTTGAGTACTTAAGTATTACTTTTACTCCTCAATGTTGTTCAAGAAACGGAAACTAGACAACAACGTCTGAAACAGAGCACTATAAATAAATAAAAATCGTAACTGCCTAGCATTTCAATTTTATTACCAGTAGGGATGTACCTCTACCTTTATAAATATGCTGTATTAAATTGATACTTTGGTTTTATATTTTGTATAAGTTAAGCATTGATGTATTTCATTTACATAGATATGTATTCATTGAAAAGTCCTCATATTAGGTACCTTAGACCGCAGTGTTTCTTATTAGTGACTCCCTAATTTCGGGAAGTGATCTATCTCTACATTCTAGAAACTACGTTATAGTGAAGTGCATTAATACACCTTACCTGTAATAGGAGTGTTCGGTCCATAATTAGTCGCAGAGGCAACCACCCGATAAGGCAGTGTGGACAAGGGCTGCGTCCTATGTTGCCCGTGGTTCGGTTGGTTAGGGCGGTCCTTCACACACGCGTCAATAGGCGCCCCATCGGGAAAACTCTCCACGCCCCAACACAAGAATATAACTGTCAAAAACCTCGACCACATAATTTTATCAACTCGTGTGTACAAGGTACTAGTTTAAGGTCCGATCAGCAACTGTGCGCGCGCGGCGTAACCGCTCTCTTTTGTAAGCGCGGGAGTTCGAAAGGATCTAGATTTTTTTGAACGAGTTGACAGATCAATTAATGTCTGCTTGGGGATTTAGGTGTGTCTAAAAGCTTTGGCGGTTTAGATACACTGTTGCGCAAAGTTGGTTATTATTTTAGTTAAGTTTGACGTGTAAATTAAAACAAAGTCGGATGTAATATTTTGTATTGAAGCTTTTATAACAAATTATGTCTTAAACTAAATAAATTATCCCTTTACCATTAAGTACAATTGTTATCCTTAAACAATAAACATTATTTATAATATCAGACTATACAGATATAGTAGTTGGGATTGGGTATTGTAATTGTTATTGAGTTAATCATCTCGAACGTTTTCATTACTTCGCACTTACTGACTGTACTCCTGTGCAAGGTATGTAATTATTGACTAAACGACAGTCGAATTAACCGCCGTCGAGATGAGATATAAAAGAAGCTGTAGTCGCAAAGAACCTGTAATGTAATTAAATCAGTACCTAATCTGGTATTTCATTTCCAATTTGAATTGCATAAGGTCGGATGTGATGATGATGACCCTACCAAATTAACTTATTCACATTACGATAACAAATATTTTTTAAATCTACCACACTGACTCTTATATTTTTATCACTTGCTTTATTTTAATGCATAAATTGTGACCTGACGACTTTTATTTACAATTGTCAATTTTATTTCAGCTCTTCTGAAAAAAATATAAAATCACATACGATTATATGCTTCTCGAATCGAAATTTATGTTGACAATAATTACGTATACTGTACATAAAAAATTAGGAGTAGGAACTGAGAGTAGCAACTTTTACAAGGAATGAATGCATTTTCAAAACAAAACGTGTTCAGTCGACAAACACGATTTTGTCATCGGCCGGCCTATTCGGAGACAAAAGATCAGGATTTAAATGGATATCCTTATTTTCGTTGGTTTCCATGTAATGCATTATTTCTTCAAGCATACCCGCATTGTCAGCATCATCCATTGCGCCAATAGGTTGACTTAGCTCATACAAATCTTCTGGGTCTGGATACCTATAGTGAGTAACCGTCGCGTTTGGATTAGCTGAAGCGTTGTTTGTTGTTTTTTCCGGTTCAGTTTTATTATCATTCTTTATCCCGTTGTTCATTTCATCGTAAACATTGCTTTCGTCCGATTCTTTCTTACCTAGTTCGGAATGTGAGCTATTAAAAACACTGCTTTCCGGAGAAGATATACACCGAATCCATCCCTGATTGGTACCGTCACCTGCTGTGAATCCGTAGTAATCTTCAACCCTGTCTATGTTTGCTGGGTGCGGAACTCCTCTTTCTAAAGAGTCATAGCCTTCGTTAGCTATCCCACTTTCTATTGTTTCATAAATCGGTTCCAGGATTTCTGCTAATCTTTCGCTAGCTTGAATCGATATTATTTCGGCCACATGTAAGTTTGGAGCGACTGGGTTGTCCTTCTCTTCGCCGTAATGCGAAGGGATGTTGGTGCTGTAGGTAAGTCTTCTGGAGTTCGGGTCTATGCTCGGTCGGTTGTAGGATTCTCCTCGAACACGGGACACTACTGCTTCTTCGGTTTTCTTGTATGTCGCTTTCAAAAGCATGCGGACCTGAGGACAAGGAATTATTTTGAAAAATGTGACAGATTTCGTTAACGAAACTTAGTTAACAACTAAAATTGATTGCAGCTTGCAGCGCAAAGTTTATATCTACCGCGGACTTGGTGATTTGAATACATAATGGAAAGATCAGTTTGATGGCCCCTATATTTGTGTAAATATCGCGCCATCCCACCAAAAAGCATACGACTTACTGGATTTGAAAGATAATAGAAAGTCGTGTTAATTACACTATTCATAAGTTCATAACTCAAGAACGGCTGAACCGATTTGGCCGAAAATTAGAAGCAGGAGACAGATATAGGATACATTTTTTCCCGTTCCCGGGGGATGTGATGTGACATAAACCATAGCATGACGAAAGACTCAGACAAGAAACTCTTAGGTAAGCGGAACAAAGTTCACCGTCTTCTAATTTTTTATAAAACCTATATGAACGTACCTCCTTATTAACGTAGCAGTACAACAGTGCTACTATGAACCCCTGGAGGCCTTCCACGGTGTACGTGACGTAGTAATACGCCTGTTCGCCGACGCAGTTAGTCGTGCCCGGTCGGAATGCGGTGAGGAGGAACTGCGACCCGAAGATTGGCATCAGGAAGAGGGTGGCTTTTGTTGTGTTCCTGGGGAATGGACAATGACATTCGGTTAAATATGTGTCGGATTCAGAGTAACACCTCTCCATTTCTTCCGTGGATATCGTAGGAAATAGGATATAGGTTCTTGTATATTTAAGGCGACAGGCTAGCAACTAGCAATTTTTTGCTAGACGGGACCATGAGACGTGAAATAGTCAGGGTTTGTATATGTAGCGTTTCGAGTTCTCTGCTTACCCTATTTTGGGAATACAGACGTGGTGTATGTATGTATATATTATATTCAGTAAATGCCTAAAGGCGAGAGAATTGCTGTGGTATTGTCATTGTGGCGTGACGTATCTTTCAATACGAGCTAAGAAACATTTTTTCTTTCAATGTACTTAATTATACTTACAGTTGATTAGCGTTTTCGCTGTTCCTGATCTTCGTCAGCAAGACCCTCAATACGTCAATGAAGAGGGCTGTGTTGATCACCAATATCGCCAGCCGGGGTGCGTCGAGTATCCACTGTATGTTGTCGATAGTGTACACCACCCAGCAGGAGTGGTTATCATAGATACCCATCACTATAGACCAGGCTACTACTGGTACCACCGCGATTACTGGAAATAGGTATATTTTTAATGTAAATTTCGAAATAATCTCTTAGATATTGCACTTAGGCGGCGAGTGGTGCTCAATTTTTAAATCTCTGTTTTTATACCGCGTTGGCATTTTTTTGTATTTACCTCGACGTTTTAGCGTCATTACAGCTGCAAACCGAAACCGAAAGCTGCTGTAGCGGAACTAACGGCCAGGTAAATTGGAGCCAAAACAAAATACCTAATGGTAACGAAATAAGAGTAAAGTCTTTTTTAAACCCCTGATGCAAAAGAAGTGTTGATATCTGTGTGTGTGTCTGTCTGTCTGTGTATCGTAAGTAGTTAAATGGGTAAGTTTGTTTATTGAAGTGATTTAATTTATTTTTTTATGATTAGGTACTCTTAAGAGTCTATCCATAATGTTTTGAGTTTTAACCTTAGATAGGTACGTTAAATTGCTAAACATGTTCCAAGTTTATTATTTTAATCAACGCGACTCGTTATCCTTCAAACTCATAACCATTAATTACGCTACATTAATATTATTTATTGATTGTGATAATTCGGAGTATCTACTTAGCAGAAACACGTAACAATATAAATTAGATTGTTTTTAATTAATTATACTTACCAGCGCCGATCGCGTAAAGCCACGTCACATTGAGCTTTCTCTTAAACACAGCAACGATGAGTCTATGAAGATAGACCCCCTCGACTAGCATACAAACGAAGACGGCATTGGCGGCGATTCTCTCCAAAATGGCGAGCACTCGACACCCGACGGCATGCGTCGACATTATTGTGTCACCGGTGTTTGTTAGCTCGTCTATGTAGATCTGTAGAGATGAAATTAAGTTTTAGAGGTCTTTTTTAGGTGCCACTAGGAATATAAACGAGTAAGGGTGACTTGATGAAAAGCGCATGTGTTGCCATTCAGAAGATAAGATAACTCTAACGCCTATGTATTGATGCGGCAGCATTTGCGAGCATGAGTGGTGAAAACTTCAAGTATCTCTAACTGTTACGATTCAAAGATAGACCCGCATAACTCAAAACAAATAGGCTGACAGTAGACAACGCTCGCTCGCTAGATACAGATGTAGTGAGAAACTATTTTCCTTCGTAATTTTTCGGAAAAGTTCGTATTTATCGTACTCTCTCAAATAGCTTCAGTACCCATCATAAAGCCGTAGGGGTAAGTCGCATCAGCAGACCAATATCTATATAGAGTGGATAATACGCAATCCAAATATTCGCTATAGTATCATTATTTTCAAATTACTTATAAAAACGTTGTATAGCCATGCTAAAACCTCGAAAACGGTTAAAAAAACCAGTCCAAGAAAGTTATATTTAATATTAACCTGTATCATAATCGGAAAATAGCATATTCAAAAATAGCAACAACTCAGAGTATTCTGGCAAAGTTTTATTTTGTTGTCCTTTTAATTAATGTTTTAAAGTGGAGATAATGTTTGGATTACTAGTGACAATAAAACTGAGTTGATATTTTCAAAGTTACAGGAAGTGGTTGTAACATCTCTATATTATACAATCACATTATTCATTAGTTTTCCCGAAGGAAAATAGTTTCTCACTACCTCTGTAACTAGCTGTCATTTTCTGACGTCTGTGGTTTGAAAGCTATCTCTATCTATCTCGTGCGCTATTCGACCCGCACTTTGCTATGCGCAGCCGGCAGGAGAGTCATTACAGTCCCCGGTACCTATCTTGGCAACGTTTTGAAGTGCTTAGTGGGGGTAAGTTCGAGAACCACGGTAAATCGGTGCACGCGAACTTCGCCCACTTCTTCAAATCCTTGCTAAGTTAGATTTAGACTGTGACTAATAGACGCATAGCCGATCACCAAGCAAATCTGCGTCCGATTGCGAGGCCGGTGTTTCATTCTCATTCGACTCGTTATCGCAAAATCGGATACGATTATAGAATAAGATTCAATAATATCGTTAATTTTCACTTAATATTATGAATGTCTAGAATGGATATTAATGGATATTTGTGATCGTTCTGCGATGACTTGTCCCAACTATTCACTCGTGATAAATCACAAAAATAAGTACAGTCAAACAAATAAATTCCTGGCTCGTTCTAGACCCTATTTACAGTAAACGTCATAGTGAGTTACTTTGCTTGAAAAAGGAAACTCTCACCGCGTTTATTGCGACAAGATTCTCTAGTGGGTCTGAAATCAAATTATCCAGCACACTTTGCAACTCACCACGCTCCTGCTTATGATGACCAGCGTATTCCTTATCACTATAGCGATGAGCAGATTCCTGTGCAGAGCTACTCTCGTGACTCTAAGCCGTTTGTAGAAGAAGAACACAAAGATGGCGGGGAGGCAGGAAGCTATGGAGAAGGCCAGCATTGCGATGTAGAAGCGATATCGTCGGAGTAAACGGGCGGTGATGCTGCAAGTGCTGTAGTCCGTTTGGACCTCCCACGTGCCGTTGCGGTAGCATTCTTTGTTGCTGTAATCTGGAAGAGGGGGACGACATTAAGATGTGCCACCTCTCACGAACTTTTTTTATGCCGCGAACACACATGTGCGCGATTTTTGAGATTCTTTTGCTACGTTTATGCATGGTTTATACGCTTGGCAACGATACACAAGCATCCACAAACGCAAGCGTGTAAATAGGCTGTTTGGCGTGGCTTGCAAGGACTTTTGTATGGTAAGAGCGCTTGCAAAGGCTTGGAGCTTGTGGAGGTTTGGCAAGTCTCGGCAAGCGTGTAAACGTACCAAATTTGACAGCGGCAAGAAAGTCATAAGAACGTGTATATTTGTGTCGGTGGCAGTGCGTTAATTCTTTGCTATATAGGGTAGCGGAACCAGTAATGGACAATGACTTATTTATTACCGACTTGACTTAAATTGCGACAGTCAATTCTCAACTACTTAAATCATCTTTGGTTTAAGAATGTGGTGACAATTTTTGGCACGTGTAAGCTTAAACTGCCCATAACTAGGCCGTCACTTAAACCATTATTATATGTACATGGTGACATACCTCTGTTGCACGTGATACAATACAAATTATTAAAATGTCAGTATTGCTAATTGACGTTTAACAGCAGTTCCTTTTGTAATTGTAAGTAAATAGGTGTAAACAAACATGCAAATAAACAAATAAAGATTAGATAACCGTGGTGAGTTAACAATCCTGAATCACGTTTAAATCATTGTATCACGATCAATTTGTCACAATGTTAGAACATCGACACCTACCTACTTAGTATTAACGAAATCGGTCGATTTCAAATATCGATTGAGAACAAGTTACATCAAACCACCCACATTGGTTCTAAACGGGAATTTTTAGATCTTCAAACGATATGCACTGACTCTAAGTCTATAGTGCAGTTGCACACTACAGGTAGGCAGGTAGGCTTAACACAGCAACACACTTTGGCAGTATTTGTACCTGCTCGGCTGTCTCAAACCTCCGTGCTTAAACACAACAGTGCGATCTCTGCTGCATTGCGGCTGGATTACTTCTTAAGATGTTAGTAGCGACTCTGCACGTGGTTGACGTGGTCCTACCCACAAGTGTCGTCTCGTAATACGTTTACACGAGCAAATAAGTGCCATGCGAGTCAATTCGACTCCGGTCCGGTTTAATCGTAAATCGATTTGCTCGATTGACATTATGTTAAACGGCTGGCGAAAAGATGACATAACTTAATTTACTTAATCGATTTAAAAAGTAAATCAGCGATAATTTAGTTCCAATATTTAAAAGGTAGCAACTGCAATGAATGCATGGAAACGATTTTTCGAATAAAATTATCCCGCAAAGAAATGTAGCCGTCCGTTCAGCAGCTAAATTGCCACAAACAGTCACTCACTGTTAAAAAAAAAGAGATGGCCATCATGGCTAAATAACGGTTATTTTTATTTGCTTAAATACAATACAGGCACAAAGTTGAAAACGGCGTCATAGGTATTTCTTCTTTCGATCATGGTGGCCTTGAGGCAGTGTTTTCCCAAAAAATACCTAAGTAGGTACTTGGTAATTTCATACTTTTGAACCCAAGCTGTTTCAAATAAAATTGCAAAAATGCACAAAATATAATGAAGTTCCTGCAAACCGAAGAATTTCATTAACTTTAATTTTGTATTTTTGCATTTGCTTTTTTGGAGAGATGGTACAAAAACAGTTTAATTATTTGATTAGTTTGATTTTTCTATGGGAAATTCGCAGATGCTAAAGACTTTTCCAAGGCTGTGTAGTTGTCTGGCTTTATAATTGGATTGCTCAACCTAAACCTAACCAGTCACTTATGTGGAACACTTAGTCACCGCTCATGTGATTATAACTTATAACTTATAACCATCTAGGTTTACACCTACTTGTACATATCTATTAACCTAAGAATTAACCATAATATCTAACCTTATTTTAAATCCTGATTTGCTGCATTACCAAATAGGGTAGACAGTGCATAATATTTATTACTTAGATAAAACAAAAGACAGAATTAGAAATAGCGTGATAAGGGAACAAGCTGGTGTGAAAGTAGACATAGTGACAAGGATTGAAAAAAGTATGCTTAGCTGGTTTGGTCATATGGAGAGGATGGATGAAAGAAGACTGACAAAACAAATTTATACGGGGAATGTGGATGGGTGCAATGGGAGGGGAAGACCTAGACGGACGTTCCGTGACCAAATCGCGGACGTTTTAGAAACAGGTCAGGTCAAAAGTACCCGAAATCGACGAGCATGTATCAAGAGACTAATGAATGTGGATGAAGCAAAAGAAGTATGCCAGGATCGTAGCAAGTGGATCAAAGTGGTCTCTGCCTACCCCTGTGGGAAAGAGGCGTGACTGTATGTATGTATGTGTATGTATAAAACAATAACTGTTCCATATTTCGCAGCAACTTTTAGTTGTAAGTTTAAAGTGTTGTAATGACTTCAATAGAGATCTCTTTCTAAGCAGATGTTATGCCGTTATGGGGTTTAATTAATAACTTTTTCCATATTTTTGACCCTCGACGCAAAAGGAGGGGCGTTGTCTCAATCTGTGTGGCGTCATAGGTAGGTACCTCAAAAAGAAATGGGTCGATCGATGCGGTTTTTCCAAAATCCAGTTTCCTTGCCATTATTCTAAGGCAGGTACAGTCAAGGGCAAAAATATGTAAACACCACAAAGTCTCAAAAAAGGGTGTCACTTGTATGGACATAAATTTGGGAACATCAAAATGTGCATAAATATGTACCTATACGTTGTTTGCAAAATAAGTATGTAAACAACAAATGCAATAATATGTCCTCATCAATCAACGCATAAATTTAGGGACATCGTAAGTCTCATAAATATGTATACTTTCATATTATCAACAGTCAACAAGACGTAAAGTTGCATTTAAGAAAACAATTCAAACCCAAGTGGCCAAGCTACTTCAAAGTGAAAAGTCTTCACCTACAGAGGTATAATTTCACTGTCTTATTATTTCGAGTTAGGGAGATGCTTATTGGTGACTTTCGATTAACGGATAGTCCATTGAGTGGTTTTGATTAATAAACCGGCCAAGTGCGAGCCGGACTCGCGCACGAAGGGTTCCGTACCAAAAACTGCAAAAAAATCAGAATTTCTGTCTGGGAGCCCCCCTTAAATATTAATTTTATTATTTAATTAAATATTCTGTGAGCATTTCAAGTATTTAGCTGTTACAATTATTTAAATAGACCCAAAACTGCAAAAATAACACGTTTTTTCTATGGTAGCCCCCCTTAATTATTATTATTATTTTGATTTTAGTATTTGTTGTTATGGCGGCAACAGAAATACATCATCTGTGAAAATTTCAACTCTCTAGCTCTCACGGTTCGTGAGATACAGCCTGGTGACAGACGGACAGACGGACGGACAGACAGACAGACAGACAGACAGACAAACAGCGAAGTCTCAGTAATAGGGTCCCGTTTTTACCCTTTGGGTACGGAACCCTAAAAATGAAAAAACCTTAAAAGGAACATGTACTGCATTACTAACCACATTAAACATAATAATTGTTGCTTTATTTTTCTTTACCGTGTGATGTCGGGTTAAGAATAACACCTCTCCATTTCTTACGTTCGTACATACATACATACATATATTCTCACTCCTGTATTACCATGAGGGATAGACAGAGCACATGAATTCAAAAATCCAGTGCCACCTTTAGCAAATTCAGGATAACCAGATGGTTAAACGTGATATTGCGGTGACAGGTTGCTAGCCCACCGCCCACAATAAACTAACCCTTTCCCAGAGTCGACTCTTACAACACCCACGGGAAGAAAGGAGGGAGGTGATATTCTAATCCGGCACCACACGGGACTTCTTACGTGGATGTCGTAAAAGGCATCTAAGGAAATAAGGTATATTTTCGGCGATAGGCTAGCAACCTGTCATTATTATACCTGCTAACACAAACCAAAAAAAAATGCTAGAAGCATATACCTACAAAACTTTCCTGTAGGTTGCTTAATCCTTGCTTTATTTATTTGCAATAAAAGCTTAAAACAGAGTGTCAATCTCAAACATAAAACCTATTTTAGGCTCTAGTTGTACCTACAATCTACATTTTTTTTATGGCAAATCCGAGCGTTTCATTTTTAGCATTCTATGTGAATATTTTCAATAACGACATGACAGATCGAAAGTTGAGACAAACATATACAATGACAAGTCTGCACTGTTTTCGTGAATTGTCAAAGCGTCGTATCCAAATTTGTTTCGTGTAACTAGCGGTTAAAGTCGCTTTTCTCAAATTTCAATTTTGCTGGATACTTAATTATGTAATTTTGACTGTAAATATATTTTTGAACTTGTTGTATACATATTTTAGAGTTCAATGATGTTTACATATTTTTGCCCACTTGGATGAGTATATATCTTTTTAATTTTACATGGCTACTTATTTTCTTTCACATTGCTTGCCAACATATCTTTGCCCTTGACTGTACGTACGTAACCTTTAAGACCGCCATGAATTTCAAATATTTGTACAATACAGTACGAACCTTATTCGTTACCTGATACATCTTTATAGTACGTTGCCAAAAAAATTCTTGCTTTTAGATTTCTGCAGGCGCTTATTTACAGTTCACACTGTCGTCGTCATTGTCGTTGGTGAATGAGCATTTATTTGCCTGCATACTGAACGTTTAGTGTGTTCAAAACGATCATGGATTCGACAACGATTTCGTTTGCGAATTAACGCGGAAGTGCACGGATACGTGTCGACCGCGGCAGTTTTGCAAACGTTCCGCGTAGCCGTAGCGGCGTTGTCTCAGTTTCCATACAATTCCGCGTTAATTTGCAAACGAAATCGTTATCGAATCCATGACCGTTTTGATTACACTAGACGCTCTGGTGTACACCGTGACACTGACGCTTCATACACTTATAAGAAGTGACGGAAGAACCTTAACAATTTTATTCATTAGTTAAAAAAGGGGTAGACCGGGTAAAAAGTTATTTTGGCGGGCATTTGTTTGTCAAAAACAAAAAATCTGCAAGTCATTTTTACTGTAACATCTCTTTTTATTTAAATTTTACCGACTTCAAAAAAGGAGGTTCTCAATTCGGCTGTATTATTAAAATTTGTGTTCCGAACGAAAATGCTAAAAGAATCCCTTATGAGGACTCCTAGTCCTCCACCTATCTGGCTTGATTTCCATAGTCCAACACTATACTTTTTTCTACTTTTTACAGTACTTAGGTACGTATGTATGACTCTTTACTGCACGTTAAACGCTTACAAATATTAGGTCCTTACATATGAAATTGGCGTTTTGTATGAAGATTTTAGTAACATTTGCGTTTTCCATACTAAGTGTTTTTACATTTATTTAGCAACCAAAAATGATAGCGTTATAAATCTTATGTCCATGTTCAAAGACACTTATAAACTAACTATGAGAATCAATTAAAAAAAAATAGATCAATTAATTATTGAAACCAATTACATACCTACATACATAACTCCAGAAGCATCAAAAAACTTGATTTTCAAAATATTTTTTTGTGGGTTTATTAATACAATTCTTTGGATTTATAACAGTAAAAATTTGCACGACGAAGGCAAAATCTTTTGTAATATGGAGTACGTAATATATCTTTTATGTTATGAAAGTTGCGAAGGTTAGAAGCACGAAAGAAAAATCGCAAATTTCATAGGTAAGGACTCAATAATATGTTACAAGACAATAACAACCTTTACGCGCAAAGCCGAACTTATCCCAAAGAACCCTCTTGACAGTCTTGACGACTCGCTCTCAAGCGGTTTTATGTACCGTTCTATTGTTCTACATTGAACGTCATATTCGCATAACATGTTTTTTGTTGAATCGAATATTATTTTCAATGTCAACGAATCAAAATTGTATCAATAATTTCACATCTGTAACTTGGTATTTAAGTAGTAGGTAGGTAGGCCACTCACGTGTTTCACGTGTCCGCACCTGTAGGTGAACAAATTAATTGTTTTCGGTTCTCCGGTTTCCATAATATGCAATATTATACTGATCGTGGCCATATAATGGGCCAATTACATGATTGCCACTCTGTTAATGGCGATATTGGCGATAGCCAAATTGGTTGCAACTTCTGTCAACGGCGTTCGTCTTTATATTAGATTGACCGCAAACCAGTTTATAGATATAAATAAAAAAAGGTTGATTTTTTGAGTTCCTCTATCTATCAGATCATTTAATGTAATCAGAGTCGATTTTTGTCTTGAAAGATATGTTATATCGATGGCCGCACCGAATAAACGTGTACGTGCTATTACACAAAAAATTTTTTTTTCGTTATTTACGTTCCATGAGCCATAATACATCCCCCTGAATTTTTTTAAAGCTTTATTATTATTAATTCCCAAGTTATACCTAAGTACATGTTTTATCTAGGTAAAATAAAGTGAGAAATTTCACACGAATACTAATGCGACCACTTATTACAAAACATTACAATCGTAGCCGCAACACGAACAAACCTGTGCTGTACTATAGGGGGAAAGTGGGTACCTTGATACACGGGGGACATAGATACGGCGGGCATAGAAACTAAACGAACGATCGTGCACTGTTCATTCACACACACATAGACACCACCAACGGGCCCAATCAGCTGCCGGAATATCGCCGCCGCTCGGTCGGTGCGTCGCAGACGACAAGTACGGATACGTTTTTTTAGGTTGAGACTAAAATTACGTCAGTTATAAGAAGTGTATCATTAGGCAGTGTTGTTTTGTTATTCGAAAGAGTCCAAATTATGCAGTTAGTATATAGACTAAAGAACAATATAAAATGCTTTTTTTTTCTTAGTTACTTTCAGTATTTATTTAATAATTATTATAATTTTAAAAAGTACTTTGGGGCACATTGATACGGAGGCCAATGGGGTAGATTGATACTATATCAACAGTATGAGAGTAGGTAAGTTTTTTTTTTCTTTCAGGAAATGGTTTGCAAATACAAAAAAAAGACCGATAGAGTGTCTATAGATGAAACTGTCATAGAATCTACAATTTCTGATGTGATTAATGGCACTTTATCTACAAGAAATAAAGATAGCAACTTTACTACATCGATTTGACGTTAATTTGTTATAAACGAGAATGAATTTCATAAGTTAAGTTTGTAACCATGGAATACATGCATTTTACTTTGTTTCTGAATAAATTTATGTTAATAATGTATGGAGATGTATAAGTGAATCTAAGTGCCCCTGGCATGTATGAATGCACCCCGTATACGGGGTAGTTTGATACGAAAACCATTTCTCAGAAAAATTGGCATAAAAAAAATTAAGTACATTTTTACAGACAAATTTGAATGTACGTTTGTACCCAGATACATACTCGACCTTTGAAGAATAATTTTGTTGCAGTTGCTCTATGCCTCTTCTTTTTATCGGTGAAGCAAAAAAACCGTATCAAGCTGCCCCCACTCCCCCTACTGACTATTATAACCGCTTCGTTTTTGTGTATTGTGTTGATGCACGTTTATTCATGTAATTGAAGTATCCGCCAGATCATGTAATTGAAGTATCTGTAGGTGCATTTTTCGTTATAGCTGTCACCACATGTTCATTAGATTAGATTATTTTTTAATACAATATAAAATTAGGTAGGTACGTGATAATTTAAGACTAAGCTAATTTAACATTTATCGGTCACGAGTAGATTTAGTATTAGTAGGGTAGAGTAGACGCCGAGAAGTTGCTGTAACGCGACCGAAACATCACGGTAATTAAAACATTAATTTTTATAACATGATTTTCATCAAGTGAAAATTATGACTGAGAATCACGAAAGTTTAAAACATTATTAAGCTAATTGATATCGAAATGTATTAAGATTATTTTATAACAATTAATTCAGAGCATAAAAAAAGATAAGATGTTAAAGATTGATATGACGATGTAGAGGAACAATTAAAACCCTCGAAACCATTTTATGCGGCGAATGTCATACACGGCGATCGATTCGGTGGAATTTATCAATAGTTTTTAGAAACAGAAGGGCTACGTACGATGGCATGAAGGTCCTTGGTTGGAGTAAGCGAATTCGGAGCAGACCTCCGACGCCACAGTGCCTCCGTCTGCGGCTTGCCAGCACGTCCAGCCGTCAAACGTCGCTCGGCAATACGATACTGTGTCTTCTTCACTTTCACTGTTTTCTTCTGAAATCGCGTTTTCAAATTACACTACCCACAGCAAATTGGGTGGGTTGCTCACTTGAGTAAGGTAAGGGAGTAATTCAACAGGGACATCTTTGTGCCACAAAATTGGGCAAATGTCCATGGATTAGAAGCAATCAAGTAGCTTCGAAGACTATATACTGGTCTTCTGGTTTTAGTTATAAAAGTTGGGGAATTTTCGTAACATAAAAGAAGGTCGTTTAGACGCTTCTTGGCCAAAAGCATTAAATAAAATTAAAAAAATCTTTAATTTCAGGCAACTTAATGGTCCATAGAGTGTTAGTGCACAAAAACTTTAGGTATATAATCTATGTTAGTGTAAAAAAAAAAACAAAAAAATGGTAAAAAGTTAGACACTCTGTTCATTGCATTCTTATTTTTCTATTTTATATCTGTACGTGTTTTAGTCTATTTTGTTGATGGTAGGTACATTTTACTCTATCGATACAAGCTCAAAAATATTTACCAGTTACCTAAAGGGCAGTTACCTAAACTCTCTTCTTCGAGGATTTCCAACCCCATGTAATGTGTGCAGCAGTGTGCTGCTTCCTCAAAGCATCTCTCCCACCGACCGTGAGCAGTCGGTATGAGGGCGTCCCTGACAGCCCTAGCCACCTCCACTAAACCAGGGTCGAAGGGATAGCAACCTATTGTGCCATCTTCTTTTGCCTGTTTGGGAAACAAGGGAAAAGCAGGCGCTGAAAATTTGGTGACACAGTTGGTTTATGATCGGTTAAATCTTTGATTTAATAAAGATGGTTTTGTTTGGTTGCTGGTGTCTTCTTATTTTTAACTGGTACTTTGATACGTCTTGGATTCTAGGCACCTCAAGACTGTGTCATGAAATGAACATACTTGCCTTAAATTTTGTAGGTAAAATATTTTTCCCGTGCAAAGACGTTATTTGTCCACAGAAGAGACGCGTACTAACATTTGTGTATGACCCAAAAATACTTCGGCAGTTTTTGTGATAAAAAAAAGAATTCAATCCAG
>BHDV01070399.1:0-31386 GCA_005406045.1 Adoxophyes honmai | reverse complement strand
GAATCACACCGTGATGCTAGCGCGCTATGGAACCAAACGCGTTAGCATCACGGTGTGTGTCTAACACGCGTGACGGGTTAACAGACAATTTATTTTGTCAGGAATCCAAAGGTTAAACTAGAAATCATTGTAGCAATAACACTTATTACTGCTTGCTATAATGTTCTCAATACAAATGGTATCTGGGATAATGGTATTTCAGGTGATTTCTTGGGTCTACCTAAAAAATATGTGAGGATTTGACTGTCCAATATCTTGTATGAAATGGAGTCTAGTAAACTGTTTACTGTACATATTTGTTTTTTGCTGTTCCCCTTGTGGTACCAGGTTAGAATAGCACCTCCCCCTTTGATCCCGTGGGTGTCGTAAGAGGTTGACTCTGGGAAAGGGTTGGTGTATTGTGTGCGATGGGCTAGCAACCTTTCACTGCAATATTATGTTATGATTACCCTGAAATTGCTAAACATGGCACTATGTCAACTGTTTATTATCCATTTTGATATTTAAGTACCATTCACTAGATTCTATGTCCCTGGTTCACAGTTTGGTAATGACTAGTTCCTTATCTGAATTTCAGCGGCTGAACTCCTCCGAGAAGCTGAGAAGCTGATCGAACAGAAGCTGCACCCTCAGACCATCATTGCCGGTTGGCGCATTGCTGTGGATGCAGCCAAACAGGCACTTTCTGATGCCAGCTTTGACCATGAGAAGAACTTAAATGATGCTGCTCTCCGTGCTGATTTAGAGAACATTGCTCGTACTACTCTAAGCTCTAAGATTCTCTCAAATCATAAAGAGTATGTTTCTAAAACACCTTTGTTAATTAATAATTATTGCTTGTGATTTATGTGTCATTTGAGTTACATTATATTTTTCTTATTTACAGACATTTCACAAAGTTAGCTGTAGATGCTGTGCTCCGCTTGAAAGGTTCTGGCAACCTGAAGGCTATACAGATCATTAAGATCTCTGGTGGACTGTTGGAAGAGTCTTTCCTGGATGAAGGATTCCTGTTAAATAAGAAGGTAAACTTTTGTAATTTTAGACAAAGTTCTGGGATGTTTAAAGGAGTGACCCAACTTCGTTAGATCTAAGATCTGCTGGTTACTGACCAAACCTTTTTTGTTTTATAGGTGGGAGTGCATCAACCAAAACGTATTGAAAATGCTAACATCTTGATTGCCAACACACCTATGGACACAGATAAAATTAAAGTGTTCGGTTCAACTATCAAAGTAGACTCTATGGCCAAAATCGCAGAACTTGAAGTTGCAGAGAAGGAAAAGATGAAGGATAAAGTTAACAAGATTCTGAATCATAAGTGCAATGTCTTCATTAACAGGTAACTTGTTAAAATGTTTTTTTTTTTATAAAATAATTGTTTACAGATGTGCCAAATGATCCATTTTAATTTAACTATTCTTTCATCATCATTACATCAGTCATGGAATATCCACTACTGAACAGGCAGCAAGAATGAATTGTGTGGTGTCAGGTTTAGAATGACATCACTCCATTTCTTCTGTAGATGTCTTAAGAGAAGCATGTAAAGGTTTATTTTAGGTGATAGGCTAGCAACCTCTCTTTCTCTAACTTCATACCTAACAATTATGCTATAAGCAGCTATGAAGTGTGAAATAATTCATGGCTTTGTCTATTTAGCGTTTCAAGTCCTTTCCCATTGTATTCCCATTTGGGAATACAGACATTATGGATGGATGTATGTAACTTGATTTACTTTTATACTCGCTAATGTGAGTGAGTTATTTAACACCATGTTCATTGTCTTAGACAACTGATCTACAACTACCCGGAGCAACTGTTCGCTGATGCGGGCGTCATGGCGATCGAGCACGCTGACTTTGATGGCATCGAGCGGCTCGCGCTTGTCACCGGAGGCGAAATCGTTTCCACTTTTGACTCTCCGGACAAAGTCAAACTTGGACACTGCAAGCTCATTGAACAGGTATGTAGTCAAACTCAACACTGATATTTTAATGTATTCTGATTTATGAATGTATTCAGAACAACTTAAGTACTAATGGTTTAGTTTGATTAATGTTTACAGGTTATCAGACATGTAGATTTAATCCTTCAATTCAAAATCAGTAATAGTCTCAAGTAATTTTGTATATTTTTCTCCTTTTCACGCAAAAACCATTGAATGGTTTTGATGAGACTAAAACAAACTGAGCACATGAAATACAACACAGACAAAACCATGACTATGTCACGCTTTGTTGCCTATCTGTGAAAATATCAACAGTTTAGCTAGCATGGTGAGATACAGCCTGGCAAAAGACAGACGGAAGGAATGAAGTCTCAGTAATAGCATCCCATTTTCACCCTTTGGGTACGGAACTCTAAAAGCTGACTGGCGGTTTTTTTATAGCTTATAAAGTGTTTTTAGTTTGTAAAGTCTCCCCTTTTTCTTGTTACTTGTTTTTTTTTTTGCTAAATGTCGGTAGTCAGCATTGAAACGCTCCAAATCGTCCCGCCATTGCCTCTTTGGTGTACCTATGGCCGTTAGTGATTTAAAATTTGTCTGTCAGGTGCTGATCGGTGACGAGTGCCTGATCCGCTTCTCTGGCGTATCTTTGGGCGCGGCCTGTACCGTGGTGATCCGCGGCGCGACCCAGCAGGTCATCGACGAGGCGGAGCGCTCGCTGCACGACGCTCTCTGCGTGCTTGCTGCCACCGTGCGCGAGCCCAAGGTCATCCACGGTGGTGGTGAGTTTTCGACTATCTGTTATTTTTTATTCCTTTTTTTAATTAAGTTTACATTTTCTGTACAAAAGCTGCCTGTCCACTGGACTGGAGCGAGGTAGTGGAGCGGTGAGCGAGATAAAAATCTCTGTTCTTCAGTGGATGCAATTCTATTAGTGGATATCGAAATTCAGAGTGGAATAAGGAGTACTAAAACGTAATAGTGTCTGAAAATTGCACTTTTTTTTCACTGGCCCCTGCCTTTTCAACAGGGTTGATAAAAATCATGATTATTATAAAAAAATCATAATAATCCGATTAATTTGATTTAAATCGGATTTATTTGATTAAAATCAGATTTTTTTGATTTTTTCATTTTCTTGTCTTTTTTTATTAATTAAATAGCCAGTTCAGTTATATAATAAGACGAAAACAACGTATTTTAATTGAATTTATTACAATCAACAATTTTAAAAGTTTTAAAACAGTAGTTTCGAAAAATAAAATAACAAGTTCCTAAAGGACTTTTTTTCATCGAAATAAACCCATACAGCATCTTTTTTTCTTCCAGACATCTTTTTGTTGTATTCACTCTTTCACTAGTCAATTACGAATGTCAATTACGAATGACCGGGCGAGAAGCGAAATGCGTCTCGTGTTTTAGTTTTGGGGAATCCTGGAACCGTTTCGGTAATCATGCGTCACGTAGGGTCAGCGTCAAAAGTAAGTGATAAGTTTAGTATAGAATTTGACGTAACTCAGTACTAAAATTGTCAGTTACTTTTGACGCTGACTGTACTATAGTTTCGGGGTTCCCCCGAAACTGTTACGCTATGACTCGCTTGCACATGTGTGCGTGCCGTAGTGGTCCGGGGAATTCCCTAAACAATTTTAGGCCGATTTGGTTGTAGTAAAAATTTAATGATTTAAATCAATGATTTTTTTGAAAAAATCCCTTGATTAAAATCACGATTTAAATCACTGATTTAAATCAAGTGATTTAAATCATATCAACCCTGCTTTTCAAAGACCCCTGCCCTGGCATTATGCTTGATTTACATGAAGGTCCTCGGCTGAAAAAGGTTAGGAACGGCTAGCCTAGTCCATCTCACATTAAAATACATTTTCATTAATAACTGAATGGTTGGCAGGTGCGAGCGAGATGCTGATGGCGGAGGCGGCCTCCCGCGCGGCGGCGCGTACGCCCGGCAAGGAGGCGGCCGCGGCCGAGGCCTTCGCGGTGGCGCTGCGCCGGCTGCCGGCCGCCGTGGCCGACAACGCTGGCTACGACAGCGCGGACCTCATCGCGCGCCTGCGGGCCAGCCACGCCGGCGGGGAGACTACCATGGGACTCGGTGAGTAGACTTGCTACAGGAGCGTAGCTACCGCCTTATCTGCCGTTGGGCACACTACGGGGGGAAGTGTTCAGGAAAAAAAAATCTTTCCTTTGTGAAAACTCTTCTAAATAAAGGGCCCCCAATTATTTTTTTATACGGGGCCCCGCCAATGCACGCTACGCCACAGACTTGCTAGTTAGTGGACATACATAAACACAGATCACGCCAACAAACGCCACGCCCTATTCCTGCGGGGTAGGCAGGGACAACAGAGCGCCATTCGCTCCTATTCTGGCATACTTCTCGCGCCTCACTGACATTCATCACTCTCGTCATACACGCTCGACGGTTTCGGGTCTCCTAATTTAGCCTCTCTTTAGAACATCGCCGGTCTGCTCGATATACGTTCTATGGGGGCGTTCTCTAGCGATTTTAGTTAATAGACTGGTTTTAATTTGATTTTTTTTATGCATTCAATAGTTTCAATATCATAAACTCTGTTTACTTTGCCTATTGATAAAAAAAAATGCAGTTTATCAAGTTAATTATTCCCAAAAAAAATGCGGCAAGCACCGTAACAGAAGCTAATTGATCGCATGATGGTGAGCTAGAGAGCTCACTAATTGAGTAAAAAGGTTTTTATGGTGGAACTTGAAAGACAGGCGAAGAACTTATATTTCAGGAATTTGTAGTATTTTAAAGAAGACTGTTGGGTCTGTCTGGTTTGGCCCCAATAAAAATAACTGTAAAAATTTGGTTATCCCCTCACCCTTTTTAACACATCCTTCATTGTCTGAAAGGTTTCTTTGTATATCCCAGTGAATCACGCATCGCTTTATCTATGGAAAACCACCACTTAAAATCTTGCCGCGTTACCCGGGGACTGTACGTAATTCCTGATTTCCAGACATGAATAACGGCGTCATCGGTGACATGAAGAAGCTGGGCATCACGGAGTCGTACGTGGTGAAGCGGCAAGTGCTCGTGTCGGCTGCCGAAGCCGCCGAGATGATTCTCCGAGTCGACAACATCCTGAAGTCGGCCCCGAGGCGTCGCGGAGCTGACAACCGCCCCTGCTAAACGTGTGCTGACGGGGTAGCGAACTAAGCGACTGATGTGAAGTTGGCTTTAGAAGAGTATTACACAAAATTAGTTTATTTTTACTTATTGACCCCATCCCGTCGCTCAGTCGGAACTTAAACAGGGTTTTAATGGTTTTCACCTTTGCTGTTTTAAAGTAGATAATTAGCATTGAATCTGTATGGATCACAACAACTAATTTATCCATGTCAAGCTATTTAAACCATGTGCCTATAATTTTAAAAGCGTGATACTTTTTATTTTAAACTGACTTAATTCATTGCTCACAGCTTGCTCATAACGCTATTGATAGCATCTTGTGTTAGTGATGTGAGCAGTAACATTGTTTCTATGATAAAAAAATATGCTGCCAATATTGCTAATGCAGGAACCATTACGTCAACTAAAGTGGTGAAAATAATTTAACGAATTCTGTCGATTCTTACGTGGAACTAAATTTATGCCGATAAATCCTCGAATTATCAAAGCTATAAAATTGTCTTTTTTTTTCTGGACAATGCAAAGCCTCCCCAGTCAGTCGCTTAGTTTGAGTTGCCTTTACATGTTTTTTGTCGATTCCGTGTTCATAATCGCGGTATATAACAACCGCAAGCTTGCTGTGGATCGGCAAAACTGTGATTGCATTTTATTTAAGTACTGCTTTGATATGCCGAACTGGCAAGACTCTTCTAGTCGTAATAACAATATTTTCTATCAATTTAGCCAAATATTGCTACTATTAATCGATCGTCTTGTCAGATTCGCAACTGTCGTGCAGTTGACGCAGAGATAAGCATTGCGAGCAAAGTATGAGATATGGATATTTGTAATGATATTCATACTTACTTTAACTATCACAATAAAATATAGCTTGTTACTAAAGGCAGTATTGTCAGTTTCCTCTTTTAATTTCATTTCCGTCTAACAGCTTTTTATTTCGCACTGGGACGACATGGAATTGTATCGCGGGAACTTATATTTTTGTGTCGTTTATGGTCACATAATTTTATTTTACTAAAGATCCTCATAGCATTGCTAGCGGAACTATTTCGTAAGACTCTAAATATATTGTTTCTCTAACGTAATATTTTAGTTTTCGGCCGCAGATGCCTTGATTTAATGATGTATGAATAAATATTTAATAACATTTAATTATCTGTTTTATTTAAAGTACCTGGTGTGTTCCTTAAGAGTCAAGACTCATGACGTTCCATTGTGGGTGTGTTTGTAACCACATAGGACAAAAATCACTATGCCTGATGCCTTGATCACACATACCGAGTAGAGTGGCGAGAGAGTGTTCTCGGCCGAGTACTCGGTTCGTGTGTTCTATGAAAACAATAGTACACACGAACTCTACTCGGTACGTCTAATGAAGGCATGAGCCTTGAGGCCTACTTATAAAGTCTCGACTCGAAGAGCATGAGGACGCATAGTAATAGAATAAACCATTTTATTCAAATGGGAAACCTAACCTAACAACAAAGCAATTACAGCTGCTGCACGCGTCTTCGTCTGCGTGGAATTTGCAGATCGCATACATACATATTCTCACGCCCATATTCCCATGAGGGGTAGGCAGAGCACATGAATTCAAAAATCCAGTGCCACGTTTAGCAAATTCAGGGTAACCAGATAGTTAAACGTGATATATTTGCAGATCGCTATAAATTAATTTCTGTTAATTGCAAGTTGCTTGTGTTTATTACAAACTAATAGTAGTTTGTGTTACATTTGATTTGACTGTTATATTGAAATATATGATCAAACCCGAGTCGTTTAAAAAAATGTAGGTAGGTAGGGTGGGTGACCCTATAGTTGACCACGCACCGGTTGTTGACCATTTGTGACTTTGAATCTCAATATTAAGATTTACCGCCCTTTGCCGTTATTTTTAATGTTGGCTGTAGGTTTTGACAACTATATCGAATCAACCAATCACATATACCGTAGCAAAAATATCCACAGATTAGCCAATAACTTCGTTTTACTTTGGCTCGTCGATGTCGGTTGTGTTTCAATCGCCATTGCAGTAAGGAACGTGCTTCGACAAGTAAAACTGTTTTAGTGAATTTATGTGTTTTGTTTATAAATATAGTTGATATTCTTTGTTTTTGAAGTTATTTAATGGTTGTATTTAACTATTTTAATGTAATGTCTAGTTCATATTTATCAATTCCAATATTTTTACGGCTGGTTAACTACAGGCACATAATTTGTATGGTTTTCCTAAAGTTGACCAGTTGGTCAACTATTGGCTTCTTGAAATTTTTATTATTTTGTTTCTTTTTTTCCTTTTTTCATAGCTATGGCATATGTAGATGCTCCACTCACTAGTTCATTATTGACTTTGCCCATTTTTCTGTAGTTGACCAGTGGTTTGACATTGGTACTGTAATACAAAAAAAAATATCCTAAGGTTGACCAAACCTATTAAAAATATCACCTATTCCACTTGTTGTAGATTAACCATGCAGCCAAAGAAAGTATTCTTCAAATATAAAGAATAAGACGTAAAACACTTAATGAAATACAGTTGGGATGCAAAATTAGAGAAACATGTTATACCTAAATACAATATTCCACATTAACAAATCACACATTAATAATTTAAAATGAGATATTCTGCACAACGAAATATGGGACCAGTAACAAAACAGCGGTATGCAGATGAATAATGTATTTGCCGAAAAAATAAATCCTTTTTAAAAAAGAACAGTTGATAGATACAGTACCAAAAAGTAATAATTTTCCTAATGCGATTATAAGGACTGATACGAAACTTTGATTGATCTCAGATAGTGGAGAAGTTTCGTACATTTTTAATAAGTATGATAATATTAAAAAACCTTGTATTCCCTTATTTCTTATTTTTATTTCTCCTTTTAAAAAATTGGTCAACTTTTGGTACAAACTCTAACAACAACTGGGGCCGGCTGGTCAACCTAAGGTACATTCCAGAATTTCACCTTTAAAATTGAAAAATAAATAAACTATTTGGAATTAAGTTATTTCCTTCTGAACCAATACTTTTAATTACATAATGTATCAGAAAAAAAAATGACTGGTAATATAGGTCCATACTATTATGCGCAACCACACTTTAAAGTCAAATTTTCTCCTTAACTGGTTTGGGACTGGAGCGTTTACCCTACATAGTCCACTGTAGGTACACTGTCCACACTAAGATAGTACTGGCACAAGCTCTCCTCCTACCTCTTCTGGACTACGGGGATATTGCCTATATTGACCTCTCTGAGCAGCTACTTGATAAGCTCGAGCGACTCCAGAATGTTTGCATTCGCTACATATTTGGATTGCGGAAGTATGACCATGTGTCCGCTTTTCGCGCTCAGCTCAAATGGCTGCCAATTCGGCACCGTCGAAGTATTCATGTTCTGTCGTTGCTTTTTAATGTCCTTTTCAAGCCCCAGTCCCCATCCTACCTCTCTGAAAGATTTAGTTACTTGGCCTCTGGTTCTGGGAACCGACTACGGTCAAGTAACAATCTTTCCCTGGCTTTCCCTATCTCCAAATCCAAATCCTACTCCAACTCCTTTTCTGTGCATGCGGTCAAACTATGGAATCAGTTACCGGTCGACATTCGACGCTCGCAAACTGTGGCCACTTTGAGGAGCCGTTTGAAGGAGTACTGGCTTGGCAATTTGTCGTAAATTTTGGTAGTTGTATGTTCTGTCTGTTTATTGTATGTATTTATTATATATATATTAGTTTATAATAGTGATAATTATTTGTGTGTATTAGAATGTAATGTTTATGTATTTGGATTTATTTGCTTATACTCACTTGTTTAGCTTAGGTAGTTTTAGGTTATTATGTATTCTCAATAACTTTCCTTTTTGTATGTCTACTCGTTTCCTCTTATCCTGTCAATCGCCCGAAGGTTAACTGGCAGAGATCCCCTCGGGGATAAGTTCGCCTTTGTACATTTAAGCTGTTGTCCTGTATATTGTTTTTTGTAATTGTTTTATGTACAATAAAGAGTCATACAATACAATACAATACATAGTTATGGTCAGTTCACACCGAGACGAGACGCGACACGGCGCTGCACGAAAATTTTTAATAGAACAACTCAAAATATACTTTATTTGTTAAGGTTCATATTTCATTGTCAGTATACAGAATACGTAGCGCGGCGTAGCGCTGCGCCTCGAGACGTAGTGCAGCACCGCGCGGCGTAGCGCTGCATCGCGCTACGCCGCCCCCAGCGCTGCCTGTTCAAAATATACTTTATTCGCTACGTGATAAGGTTCACATTTCATTGTGACCATTCAGGTACGTCGCGCTACGCCTCGAAACGTAGCGCGGCGCCGCGCTGCGCAGCGCAAAACCACTGACCGCTTTATGCATCGTCGCGCCGCGTCTCGTCGCGTCTCGTCTCGGTGTGAGTTGACCCTTAAAAGCTTTAATAAAAACAAAAGTTAATTGATTCCTTTGTGAACGATAATGACCCATATACATATTTTGTGGAGCTAATTTTATTTTTTTAATTTTATCCCAGCAGTGGGATACTGACCCAGGCTAGATAATAATAATAATTTTAGTTACACAAAGGAAGCGATTGTGATTTTGTTTTTATTAACCCTTAATTTATGTATTTTATTTGAAAACCACTCACGTATAATTTTAAGAAAATAGTGAGTCATCTGACTAATTCGCGATAAGACAAGAGTGAGTAATCCGTAATCCGTATTTTATTAGTGAAATGACTCACTATTATTATTAAACATTCACTTTGTAATGCGACTAAAACAGAAACTGTCGTATTTAATGTAGCAACACATACCTTTCGTGATTTTTGACTTTGTCGGGTTGGCTTTGTTTCTTTACTTTTTTTTAAGTAGGTACCTAAAAGTACGAACCATAGGACCACGAAGATCTTATCGACTTAAATCGAATTCCACTCGATATGTCTCTTGGTAGTCCGGTCCCTTCATCGAGGAGCCACGGCGGCTGGTGCCAAACGTGCCCTGTTCGCGCGACTGCTATCGTCATTTATATTATTGTAGTACACATATAGGTAGCACTCAACACTAAAGGTTACCCCAAAAAATGTCGAGCTAAATTTGTTAAAGACATGAGTTATCCGTATTTAGGTATCATTATGTTGTGTGTATTATAGTTTCATGTTCTATGAAGAAGACCCATTGCAAATACAGACAAATTGGCGGCAAATCGAAGCCATAACCCGTGTTCTCATTTGAAATTATTTATTTCCTTTTTCCTATCACCTGTTTAATAAAGTGTACCGAATAAAACTTAAATAAAAATAATAATATATAATATCGATAAAAGCAAATCATAGGGGCATAGCCACAACAGATACTTAGGTACAAATTTTATGAAAAATTTTTTTTGCACTGATGTTATTATTCAGGGAGAAAACAGGGGACTACGTTTGTAAGGAGAAGTGGTGCGACTCCTATCCTCTTAAGTACAATTATTTCAATTCATTCCTGAATACATTAAGTAAACCTGTACCTTAACTTCGTGCAAAAAGTGTATTATTGATCGCTACTTAGTGTTTGACTGAATGTAGGTTTTAGGACTGAAACCGAATTTGAGCTTTGGTCATTTAAGTTTCGGCCGAAACCAAAATTTGAATGTAAGGTCCCACTTTCGTTAAGAAATAATTGTCAATCGTATTGAGACAGATTGATGGAAACTACGATTTTGTCGGAAATGGATACTGTGACCGGAACTCGGCACTCAGTAGATTCATTAGTCAGTCAACTAGCTATGTAAACAGAACTAGAATATACGGACAGCTAAATGAAATGGGAGTTTAAAAAAAAAGGTTTTTTTTTCAAATATGGGAATGCCATGTTTATTTTGACCAAAATCACGAAATACTATTGATCTCGGTTTGAAGAACATTTATTGTGATGATAAAAACTAAATATACCCTAAATGTGGCTATGAAACGTGAAATGAGTTGTGACTTTGTAACGTATTGTGTTTTTTTGCTTACGCCATTAGTGAATACAGACGTGATGTATGTAATGTGTAAAAAATTAAAAATATTTACTCTTGTTTTTGTAGTAAAATCCGCGTAAGTAGGTATCTACCTAATGAAACATTTAAGTATATATGTTTTTTTTGTATTTAAAATCGATAGTAGGTACTAACTCGTGATTATTAGTAAAACAATTACATTTTTTTTCAAAGTGAAGTGTAGATAGACAACTTCTTAGATAAACACTCTAATGAAATGAAATTAAACTTTACATTGGTAGTTTCAGCGATAGTAGGCACCAAACTCGATATAAATATCCAATAGGCCTTATAGGCCAAACCTCTTCAATACAGGATTTCGGTCGCGTCCAATCGAAATAGGTTTTAGCCGATACCAAAGTTCGGTCGGACGCTATCGTCAATATGCTCATGACTCTCATTATGTGGAATATGTATAGTAAATTATCGTGTACATGCATACTCCACTACTAAACAGGCATTACTATCTCATAAACGTCTCGAGTGCGATTAGAATAATTAGTAGAAACGTTAATTTAATTAGCGTGTCAATCGCAAATTTAATGAAAATCCGTCGCTTTGCCGGCGTACGCGGCTTTAACGTTAACGGCTGGTAATTATGAATGACGTCTAATGCTACACCGCTGCATAGTTAATCCACCATGAGTTCTGTAGCGTTTAGTAGCGACTGACATCTAATTCATTAGTTACCTGAGACAGGCGTTCGGTCTCATAACACACGTCGGTTGCCTTATCGAATAATTGTAACCCCAATTTATGTTACAAAGCAACGAAACTTTAATATTAACTGACAACATTACGTACGGCGTGATTTGAATTTAACACTACGATAAAGCTTGATCCAGGCTTTGGAGCGTCAAATTCCAATCATTGCGGTCTATTTAAATCCACTTTGTGTGTAAATTGGCGATAGTGAAATCAAACAGATTTAGGGATATGTTTGTCAAATGTTTCTCACAGTTTCTCTGTAATCGTTTGTACGTGATTATTTAACAATCATATTGTGTGAAAAGTCGTGGATGAACGAATGTTTTTGGGTCCGTCGTCATAAAAAAGAAATGTTACTTACTTACGAGTACGTTGAAAGAGAAGTGTAGATAGACAGGCTAGAGCCAATTTTCCAAACTGCATTAATTTTAGGTTTGGTCAGTCGAACGACACCTATATAGGTAGGTAGTACACATCAAAAAAAGAGGATATAATTTTTCAAGATAGTCAAAACAACCGCTTTCTAACAAGTTTTGTGATCTGATTTAACCAATGTACATTTTGCGGACCTCGTATTGTGTTTTCGCGTTTTGGCGCCGTTATTCTATAAAATTCCCCCACTTTCCTATAAAATTCCTAACGAACGAAATGGAATTCTCTTTTCACAGAAATCTTCGGCAACCTAAACCGGGACCATAATGAAATTTTCCTTTATTATTTGATTTACCTGCTCCTACAGTTTTATGTCCGCACAATAGTGTTATCCGCCGTCTAGAATTGGGACCATTCTATTAAGAGGGGACAATTTTCGCGCGTCATTCGGAAAGGGTAGTTTGGGTAAAGAATGGGGAAGTAACATTTGCATTTTACTAAGTACTTACTTGGCGCGTCTAGCAAAGGTAAAACACACTCTTACGTTAACCTATAACGCAGAGAATTTCGGTGAACACTTGAAATAAATATTTAATTAATTAAATGAAACAAAAGCAAAGTAGGTCAGATTGTTACCGTTCTTAGACACCTACTTAAATTTTACATAAATATCGATAATGTTTATACGTCAAAATGTTTCCTGTTTTAATTTAGAACGATTAATTACTTACATTAATTTGTTTCCTCACATGTTCCATGCGAAATAAATGGAGAAACAGACACCAAAATAATCATTTTGCCGCATTCAAATAGTCTGTAAACATGCGATTGTAGTTTATGGGAAAGGCAATTCAAATATTGCTATAATTATGAGCCATTTCGTTTCCACTGCGGCTAATAAAGCTCACGTATTCAAGGTTTTCAAGAAAACATTTAATAAGTACTTATCCTGTGCTGGTTAACAACTGACATGCAAATTAGAATACAGCGAGTACCTAGTAAATTACAAATTTTATTAGTAACGGTAAATTTATCAGCAAGGTAACCGTTCAGTTACCTATATTGCTATGTCGATAAATAGATAGAAATTTATTTCTTAGTGAAAAATTACACTATCCATTTATGATAATGAGTGTCATAAACATGCAGATTCAAAGGGTGAATATTCGGGGGTTTCAATCGTCATTTTTTAGTTTTTTAACCAGATTTCTTTAAATGTGATTGTTTAAATATGTGCGTCTATGTATGTTATTTCATACATACTACATGACACACTTATTGTAGGTATCAATTTCTTAAAAAATCAACAAAAAACGTGCATACGTCCGAATTTTCACCCTACAAAAAAAATTGCAAACCTACAACATAAAATTCTAAAACATAAAATTGCTACTTAAGTGCCCTTTTTTGTTTTTTAGAGTCTGTGTTTTGCTTGCACTGACAAAATAGTGTAAGTTCGAAGACGAATGACTATTAGGTACCTACTTTGTACTATTGTACTCCAAAGAGATCTCTCTCCAGCACTCTAGCACACCAAAGCGCGAGTAGAGATGCGTGTGTTATAGATATCTGTCACTGTGTAACTAGAGACGTTAGAAAATGACTGGTAGCCTATCCCGCGCCCGTGTCGTCTCGCGCGTGTTGCTGTGTTTTAGTTTATAGGTAGATGTTTGTCTGGGGACCGAAGTACACATAGAGAAATTTGGAAGGTGTATACCTACTTAAGTATGGTAAACTTCGTTGGGGCCATGTAGGATACCATGTTGATGACGTTTGTAAAATAAGTACTACTACTACTTGACGATAGGTAGTGCTAGGGCACTAAAATTATGTATAGGTTCTTGTTTGAGCAATTCGTAGTCATAGACATCAAAACGTGAAGACAAAAAATTATATTAATTATTAAAAGCCAGAATCGACGCTCCGTTAAACATTTCTGCACTCGTAACAATCCTGTAGATAGGTACCTACAACGTTCGGTGTACAGTACTCCGTGTACTGTTGTTTATCGGGCCACATCGCCTCCAGTCTTCCAAGTTGATGGGTGGGTAACGGACAAGACAGCAGAGTGGAGGTCGCGACGACGACTCGTTCATTTTTAACTCCCGCCCTTGTTGCCATATCGAAGGCGACAATTTAGATAAATGGCGCATCCGCTGCCGACCCACTAAATTATTCAGACTCGCCTACTGGCATCGCTTTCTCACATGACAAGAAGAGGATTGCACAATAAAGTGGAATATTTAGAGAGTAATCACGTACGAAACATACGGACGGGGAGTGGCTCACTGACTCCTCGGCGCCAGATCCTCTCGCAATGACACGTCTATTTCCATCGTTATGTCTCGTGAATGTGTTGAAATTTTTCCGTCTTGTTGACGTACGACGTGCAGTCATAATAATAGGTGCACTATTCCCCAGAGCGAGTTTAGTTTAGTTATTTTTGTAAATACCTCATGCGACGTCCCCTAACGTTCCAAATTGTACGTTCGTGAATATTTAAACGTGGAAAAACCGTAGAATGCAGTGCGGAGAAGCTAATAACTTCATTCCAACTCGCAATTACACTGCGGTTGCGTGGCATCGGAGCACGGTTAAAAAACTAAAAACATCCGTCATTAGTTCACATTATTCACTCGGATGCCTGGTTTTTCAGCGTCTGCCTTTTAATGAAATTCCAAAAGTAGTATTGTTCTCTTACCAGGTAGGTACTTACCTATGTTGTGTTTTCTTTAAATTTTTGCTAGCAACCTGAGAGGTAACGACTTCAGTTTCTGTGAAATGATCACCTGACAAACCATATTAATAATACTTGTTTTAATAATAAAGGGCTTGTATCCTATTAGATAAGTAATGAATACCTAATTATTAAGATTCTAACAAGTACCTATTTAATATTTACCCGTTGCAGTTGGTAACATTATAACAATACAAGAGATTAAATACCACAATCCCTACCTCAGTCACGTAAAAAAGAGCGCAAGGTGTTTTGCATTGCTCCGCGCTCACCATTTAGAAAAGCCTGCGTAAATTCTTAAGCCCGCAGGCCCGCGAGCCCTACTAATTGAAATTAATTTAATAACTTGCTTTTCTAATATATACGAAGGCACTTACCCAATCTGCGCTTAATTTATTCCTCAAGTTCGAGCGCAAGTTGATTTTCTGTGTATCATAAACTTAGGCAATTTCATGGGCCATTTACACAGTTTAAGATGAGTTCTGCCGGCGAAAACTCTGATAAACGGGGATTATCTAACAAGACCAGTCATTTTTAAAGTGTTAGTAGACCCCTCAATCCGAAAAAAAATGAAACACGTGATTTATAAAAATCAAAGGTATATTACGACTCTTACTCTAACTTGCAACAGAACTGAGTATCATTCAGAGATCAATTATTCGAAAAAAAACGACTTAAAACGAAATAACGATATTTCGGTTCCACCGAAAAGACTAATATGTCCACCGAGTGGACTAATTATGTTAATTAATAGTAAATAAACAAAACAAAAAGCGGTAAACATCTTAAACAAAAATAACGTTCATGATATATTCTCATAATCATGAACAATCAGACACGTAAATACATTCAAAAAATATATAAAAAATATTTTGTGTCTGTCTACCGAAATGACAATTCTTTTTGGTGGACCACATATGCCTTCGTCCTCCGAAGACTAGGAAGCCTTCAAGTCTTCAAGAAGCATGTATGAAAGTGGGGGTTTGGTGGCTCTTCCTAGTTTTAACGTTGACGTATCCGAACTTTCAGAATATACGTCCAAAAATTGTATTCTTTTATGAACATTTTTTTCAATCAACAAACAGACTGCACTCACTAATTTTTAATGGTTGCTGCATTCTAAAGTCATCAACTTCTTTCTAAGTAAGTAAGTTTCTTTGCTTTCAACATTCTTCTGTTTTTCACTGCAATACGTTCACCCATTTCATGGTACTAAAATAACTGGAATCGAAGGCGGTATTTTGCGTGCGATGTACTTTTAAGTTTCTTTTTGTATATTGTTTTTTTTTCTGCATCGTCGTGCATCATTCCATTTTTCCTCCAAAGCTTATTTTGTATGTTTTTGTTAAATCTTCTACAGTTTTTTTTACCTTTACAGAATTTACGTTTAAACATTCACTATTCAGTCACTAGTCATTTACGGATAAAACAAAAAAGGAATCAGAAGCTAGTTTTTAAAGTTATAATAAAAAATGAAACCAAGGTACAAGAATCAATCAAAATACAATCATTTATCGATTGGGTGTACAAAAAGTCCACCAAAAAGACGTCCACCGAATGGACTTTTTCCGCAATATCATTCACAACACCAGCCATTTAAAGGATTATTCAAAAGGCAAAGCATAATTTACAATGTTTGATTGCTTAACTAATTATTAAAAACGTTTGGTGGATTTATAGCGATGCACTTACAAAATACAGCAGTAACCGGAAAGACAATTCAACATTGACACCACCAAATATTCTTGTTAACACAACAATATCGTCTGCTGCGCACAAGTCACGGCAAAATGGATGCTATCAGGGATAGTACGATAGTGAATGAGTTAAATTATATGTCCTGGTCTATTCATTTGACATTTCCCTAATTTTTCTAGAATTTAAAGTAATGTCCACCAAAAAGACAAAAAATGTTGTGACAAGATTCAATGATGCAAAAAATGTGTTTTATTTCCATCTAATTTTTTAAATCCTATTAGGGTTTGCGAATTCCCGACAATTTCAAAGTCCCGGGACACGAGACAGCCTACTGTCAAAGTCCCGGGAATTCCCGGGACATCGAGACTTTTGTTTTTTTTAGAGGGGCTTTCGTAAAATTATAATTCAGTTAGTTTTTTGTTTAAAATTGAACATACATACACACAATTAGGCTTAAAATACCAAATGGGGTACGAAGAGGACCTGAAACGTGACAGATAAAACCATGATTATGACTTTTTCACGCTTTGCAGACACTTCTAGCATAATTTTATGTTTGAAAACAGATGGAAGAGATAGTATAATAGTGTCAGGTTGCTAGTCTGTCGCCTACAGCATATTTTAACCTGTTTCCTTAGTCGCCTCTTACGACAAAAATTGTACATGTTAAAAAAGGACAGCCGTTTGTAAAAAATCAACATTTATTATACAGAAAATTAAATGTGTGTCCCATGTGGTGTCCGGATTTAGAATAACACGTCTCCATTTCTTCCGTGGATGTCGTATGAGGTGACTAAGGAAATAGGTGAAGGTACATTTTAGGCGACAAGCTAGCAACCTGTCACTATTATACCTGCCAACTCAAAACCTACTAAAAATATATATAAAAATATGAAGTGACCACGAGACGTGACATAGCCATAGTTTTGTCTACGTAGCGTTTAGTGTGCTGTGCTTACCCCATTTGGGAATACAGGCGTGATAAAATGTACGTATGTGTAATATTAAATGGTTACTTGAAGTTACTACACCAACTAGAATCTAATTATTGGTCATAATCACAAAATTGTTAATTCTCGTCATCAAAGATTTGCTTCATCAAAATAATCTAAATATTTATAGAAAAAAGGATATTAAATAAGTCTTTTACTTGTTTTAACTTAGCAGACCACGTAGTTATTCAATAAACGTACAGACAGCGGTTTGCGCCTTCAATTACTTGAGAATAAAAATGAATTTCGATAATCTTGTCTCGTCTCGAGTCTCGAGTATACAGTCCCGGGACTCGAGACAGCTAAAATTACGAAAAGTCCCGGGACTTCGAGACTCGAGACGTCCCGGGACCCAAACCCTAAATCCTATTAATGTTAAATGGAAATCATACATAGATTAGGAAAAAATGGCATTTTTGTACAATAATAAAACAGATGTATTTTTTTAAAGCCACATTCTATTAACAGGTCGAACCCGGACAGTCCACCAAAGTGGACTTTCAGTTACATTTGTGGTGATAAACAAAACAAATAATTACATTTATAGAAAATATGATATAGTATAGTCTAGTACGTTTCCTGTACTTTATAGTTATGATGTAAATTAAATGCAATTATTAAAAATGTCTTATATATTACAAATGGACATGTTTTTTTAGGGTTATGACATTGACCCATTTACTAAAGTTACCAGAAAAGTCTCGAAATAGATGTAAATAAATATAACAATCCAAAACCGTGTCTAGCATTTACAGTCTTTAAATAATACGACAATACGACCCAACCCTGTTATTTCAAGCTGCGTAAAGTCTAGATAGAATTCACCCACGTGCTGCCTGGGCCCAACAACACCCGCGGACCCGTACGGTCGAGGGCCGCGTTTGACGCAGAGACCGTCTTATTTGACTTTCAATGTAGGCCGATTGCCAAACAGATTACCAACCCAACCCACTATCCCTCGCAGACGTATTGGACTGTGTATCTAATTTATAGTTTTATCCCATAATCCCCGCTTACTCAGATAGTAATTACCAGACTATTGTGATGGAGGAAAGTTACAAGCTTCGCGGGAATAGTTTTCTTTCCCTCTCGTTTATCTTTCTTAAACACTGGAATTGGCCTGGGATTCAGGAGATAATTACGTTGCCTATTTGGCGCCGCACTCACATATTTTCCTTTCTCAGGCCAGGTAGAGATAAGGGGGGTTCCATTCTTCTAGGGTTCTTATAGTCCCTTTTAGGAAAGATGATTCAAATAATCTTGTTTGACTAGGTATTTAGATTGATACACAACACACAACAAGTTACTCAAAGCTACCGTAGTGATAAAGTTTGTGCGAATAACTAAGTATTTTTAAAGTTGCTTACCACTACGTAGGTACTAAATAGGTACCATTTATGAATTGTTGGTTGTTCTGATTAGGTAGGTAGTCGGCTGCAAAGAAAAATTATCTAAACATTGATCGATATCCCTAGGTCAATCCAAAATTACTGAACCTAAAGTTGAAATTGAAATAATAGTACCTAAGTAATAAGTTAAATATCACAGACTTAAACCGAAATAGATGACTGAAGTGTATGTACTTCGCGTGCCAAAAAGAAGCTAAAAGGGAGAGCAATGCTCTTCCTTTGACGCGATTTCTTTTAGTTTTGTACCACTTAGGTTTAACTGCCTAGAAACAGAACAACTTGAATGAGGCGGCGTCACCTTTGAATCGGTTTCACTCGGACTGTCAATTCCCAACACTAAAGCATTTATGTTAGATACATTGGTAGAGAAAAAGTGGCACGCTTGGTTTTCATACAAATGCAGGACCTCGCGGTATCTATTTCGATATAAGTCTGTGTTAAATATGATAGGACATCAGAGAGTCGCACAATAGATTAAACTAAGCGACTATTTACACTCCATAACAATGCGATGAATAGGCCGTTATTGAATAGGTAGAGACCGCGGCATTATGTGAATAGATCGATACTTTAGATAGTATCGATATTCAGATTAGAGTGTGTATAAGCCCTAATTGGCCCAGTTTGGTCGGGCAGAGATCGCACCACTAAATAGAGATTTGCGCGCGACTAATCCTTGTCGATACCACGGAATCCCATTCGATTATACCTTTACACGGACGGCTACATTAGCCCCGGCTGACATTGTGTTAATAGCAGTATATCGTATTTATTACAACATTAATACAAATTTGTGCAATTTTCACAAAATTTGAACTGAGATGGTTTTGAATACATACATACGTACATATTCTCACGCCTGTATTCCCAAGAGGGGTAGGCAGAGCACATGAATTCAAAAATCCAGTGCCACGTTTAGCAATTTCAGGGTAACCAAATGGTTAAATGTGATATTGCAGTGACAGGTTGCTAGCCCATCGCCCACAATACACTAACCCTTTCCCAGAGTCGACTCTTACGACAACTACGGGAAGAAAGGGGGAGGTGCTATTCTAACCCGGCACCACACGGGGTTTTGAATCCCCGACGCAAAAAGAGGAATGTGTAATTGACATCATTCATTCTAAAGCTAGTTTCTTTGCGGTGATTCTTAGATTGGAATGAAATTTTTAATACCAACCTTTTTTAAACTCAGCAGAGTTCGAGTTGATGACTGACGATATCCTTAAGTGATGAAATCAACAAGATAACCATGATTCTTGCTAAACCACGTTGTTATTTCGGGCGTTAACAGGCGTTTAAAAAATTATAAAGTACATTTTCTTCGTTTTCTCAATTTATAAACCTTGTTACCTACTTATTCAAAACAAAAACACCAAAAAAACGTATCTTTACATTAAACTTAAAAATAGGTAATCCGTACGAAATAAAAGTAAATAAACCTAAAATTAAATCTAAAACCAAAAAAAATGTTAAGTGTGTAACTACTATTTTGAAAAAAAAACTACATATGTAATTGTTTTTGTCGATATGTTACAATCTTTTTTCATATATCGCCCTTTTGATGTTTTCGAATCTTGTACTTATAGTTGTTATGACATGAGTACCCAAATGACACTCAATAGAAGCCAAGATAATAATAACCAAGACACAAACCACGATTTGAGTTACTACTTTAAATAAGTATAACGTATAAACTGAAGCCAGGAAGTGATCCGCGAGTTCGACTGAGTTCAGCAGTTGCCGCGACAGGATAACTCTCCTAAGTAGGTAATATTGTTTTAGTTAGTAAGTAGTGCGCGGCGGGTGTCTGCCAACCAGTTTTGGCGGCTGCTCCGCGTATGATGTATGTTAATGTCACGAAGGAGATTATTTCTTGGCACTGAAACATGGCGCCCGCTTACACAATTGTTTCCTCGGCTATTTGCAACCGACTCTTGTATGCATTAGAGTACATTCGGCTCCTGCAAAATGCACCAGTTTTATCGACCAACGCCGAATAGTCGACACTTAAAGCTAGTGAAGTTTTATTGCCTGTAAAATTGGGAAATAACTGAAACAATGTGAGCGGACACCTGCAGAGCTGCACAAAAAAGCGTTTAATTTTTAGTTTCTACCTTAATTTTTGATACTTCAAATTTATTTCGGTACTCTGTAGAGTCGGTGGGTATTCTCTAGCAACTTATCTAAGTGCTAAACTTAGAAAAAGAAAACAATTGTATAAAGTTAAGTTCACGTCTTCCAGCGATTGAATTCGCTAACTTCAAAGTGTGTTATTTCTTTCAGGGGCAACTTTGTTGTTGCGAGGAACTGACACTTACATTGACTTTATAAAGGACTCGTGCCGCGCGTGACATTTACCAACTTCAGCCACCTAAAGGAAATCTGTTATTTACTTGTTCAGCTAGACTTATACCCGAGCTATTGTTTTGATAATTTGAAACTGATATTTCTAAATTAAACTCGTTTCATTTAAAAGCAACGTAAAGCAAATGATTGCGGCGCTCATTTGAGAAATAATAATATTAGACAGAAAGCTGGTTTGTTACTTGGAACAAAGATTCGGATCGTAAGGGAGAATCGAAACTTTCCTTCATTTGCCGCCGCTTTGGAAGTTTCTTTAGCCCGAGCGGCGACCGCATCGTCATAAACCAAAAACACAAAGGTTTTATGTGGAACATTAACTTAATGGAAGCGATCAGACGTGCGGCAGCAGTGTTTGACAAAGCTTTATTAGTAATACACGACAGGTCACGTGCGGAATTCAGTGTGTTGATATTTTGTTGCGTACCTTCGCATCATGTTTACAACTCGGTATTTAAACGTACACTGGTCCGCGTTGCAGGTTCATGTCTTCCTAACACTACCCCCCGCGTCACAGTATTACGGAACCAAACAAAACTTCGGTTGTTCCGTGTTATAGTCTTCATAAAGGCGGGACTTACCGTTTTCACGAACAAGTTTCATTAAGCACCCCGGCTGCTGAAGAATAAAGTTTTGTCATTCTTGGCTAAGGTAAATTGTTCAGGTGTGCCCTCTGCATTGATTAATTCATGATCGTCCCCTTTTTAGTTGAACTATAAAAAGGCTACTTTTAAAGTACTTTGTAAAAATGTTAGAAGTGCGAGTTGCGTTGTAGATTTTGTTTAAGCAACAGTGCCAGCGATTCTACGTCGAATACATTTTAAGTTCGTCTGCCAGTCTGCCACAATACGAGATTACCATAGCCGCTTCGGGGTATGAACGGGTGCGACCGCGGGCGGCGCGTGCGGCGGTCCCGGCGCAGCCCTGCGTCCGTGAAATTGAATTAGCAAGTCATTAGTGACGCCAATAAAACGAGCCGGCAGCCACCCTCCGTGCAGACACGTGTATGTTCCTATAAAACGGTAATGTGACGATTTCTGTGTATGACTTGTCAGTGGGTGGGTTGATAGGCCTTTTGATCCGTTGTCGCTTATTACAAGGCATTTATAATTAACTTGTCATGGTTGTTTGTATTTTAAGCTAAGTAGAATTTCGATGAAAAATTACTGAAATCTAGTATTGCGTTTTTCTTTGTTTGTTGAACGTTAGTAAAATTTTGACACTTCGAAACGGTCCGGACAACTAGTGACACTTTCAATCGCTAATTACATAATAATTTGTATTTTTAATGATTAGAGAGTCACTGTGTTAGAAAGAATATTGTAGCGTCAAAAATTGTTTTTTTTTTCATTTCATTAAAATTTGTATCAAAATTTCTGGTCTTTATACCTCGTTTTTGAAATATGGTGGCGGGATATAGAAAAAGAAAAAAAAATGCAAAATTGCAGCGTTGTATTCAACGAACTTATTTATTGTTTAAATTTGTATGTGTTAATTACTCTTGCATTTTAGTAAAAATGTACTCTAATAGTTATAATAAACTTATTTTAAAATAGAGACTTGTAAAAATATTAAGTAGAAAATTGTGCTACGCCGTAGCACGTAGCACATCATAACGTAGCGTTCGTAGTTAACTTTGCGTAGCATCTTTACGATTTTTCCGAGTAGATTATTAGGTATAAACTTTGCTTTGGTAGCCTTTACTTTAGCTCGACAACAGTCTACAGTTTTGGTAATGAGGTAATAGTAAACATGCACTTTACAATTTATTTAATTAATTTGTAATATTATTTGTAGTGAATGTTAGGTATAAAAATATTATAGTAAGTAGTTGTGACTATAGCCTAAAAACTGCGTTCGAATAAAATATACGGTATTTTCACCAGTTCATGAGCTAGCGTGTCACAGATAAACGTACAAGTAGTTCCGTCGCTTCTCACGACTTCCACGGAAAAAATGAAGGCGTTTCACCACTCTTTTTCATGCCTTTTCTAACATAAACATACTTTAGAAGTCGCTCCAAAAGCCCCAATATCAAGTCAGGAAATCCGTAATACCAATTAAAAGCAGATAAGGTGTGAGAACTAGATAGATGTGCGTTAGTGAAATATGCGCGGGCGGCGTCCCGAGGGGCGCGCGAACTCCTGCGAATTATAGGCACTTAGTTTTAAACGATAGCCCGCCGGGAACCGTGTTTCGTTACACTCTCTACACTCGACAAATTGCACTATTTTAATTGTTACTTCATTATTATTCAGCTACATTATTTTGTGGCCAACTCGGTTCGGGAGACTATGCAATGTCTTTTCGCCCGACATACTTCAGTGCCTTAAGGCGAAAGTTAAGTTAAACTAAAGAATTCGAAGAAGGAATTTAAGATTGATTATACCCTAACATTATTTTTTTAAATAGCCTTTAAACTAGATTCTATTAATATGTGCAGCCTTTTGTTTCTACAACTGCTCAACAGCTCAAATCGTAAAACGGACTTATTCCAGTCTAACGCTTGCCGAAATGCACTTAATTTAAACAAAAGAAATTATATTCAATTCAGCCGTAAAAGCCTGCGCTCACATCAGCCGTTTTAGAGCTGGCGTAAAACCAAAAACTTCGCTCGTTAGCCTTAACTGAAAAATTACTGAACACCTGGATCCGGCACAGAAATCGTAATATAGCTAAAACTTCTGCATTAAGGAAATATTTAAACTAAAATAGCTAGGTAGCTTTAAGTTTTATGTCTTTAACTTTTTTTTGTATATCTACCTACCTATTCCCATTATCCTGTCAATCGCTCGAAGGTTAACTGATTGAGATCCCTGCAGGGATAAGTTCGCTATCCTGTAACTCTGTCTATGTGCAATAATGTGTCACACAAAACAATGCTAAACGTTTCCACGTTCAACTGACATTTCAAACAAAACATTTTTCCCAAGATTTTGTGGATTAATCAAAAATTTCACTCCGAAAGCTCAGGTGTTGAAACAAGTCCAATCAAGGAATATCCTTGCGAAAGAGAACCGAGTCAAGCGTTAATTTTCTTAATGTATCTTGTTAAGGTCGAGCCGGGATACCGTTTGGCTTCTGAATAAATTAAGACAACATTAACTGCAAAGACGCGATCGCTCTCATACTCCCTTTAACGAATTTATCTGCACGTGAACATACAGATTTTATGCTTAGCGAATTAAGTTAAGTAAGTGAAAGTAGGGACGCCGGATTGACATGAATTGCCGATGTATCTGGTTCATGCACGGATCATTTGATGTGCTTCGGTGAATCGAATTAACTTGATGATTTATCAGATAGACTGGGCGAGTAACATTTAAAATTCATTCTACTTACCTGCTCTGTAAATAATATGAAAGTATGTAGGTATAAACTTGTTTATATGTTAAACGTTTGCTACGAAACGTAGAATGGTATTGCCTATGTGATATTTCTTCAGCTCTGCTTACCGCGTTTAATATGAACCTGAATGGAGTAAGTCTTTATTATCTTGTCTCATTGTCCATAGAAACGATAGTCACAAATCGTAATGAAAAATACGGATAACTCACGTCCTAAATCGAGTTATGGTCGACATGTTTCGGGCCAGTTAGTGGCCACTGTCCCCGCGGCTCCTAGATGTAAGACTAGATTATTCCAAAACATGTTAAGCTAAATCCTATCTAGCCACATGTCAATCTAATTTTGAGTTATCCTTATTTTTCGTAATGAATGTGTCTCACAGCAGTTTCATGTTCAAAGTGTCAGTGTCAATGGGACTCCACTACGCAACGTCCCAATATTCTATCCATCGATGGTTTAGCTTATACTAGAGATAGCAAACCGACCTAGCGCCCATGTCTTCTTAGCCTACAACTCATTAACTACACTCCGAGTCCAATTACTTTTCTGCTATTGACATGCAAATTGTCCAATTATTTATCTAGGTTGAAATGTACTCGTCCCTATTTGTTATTCCTCAATAAACTACCCACGCACCGAAAGTAATCTAAACGGATTCAACAGTTTTGACGTGAAGGCAAATACCTGCTTCAGCTCAGATTTAGGTATGACATATAAATAAACTATTGAAAATGCCAATCAAAAATATCTCGACAGACGTTCGGCGTAGCATACGGATGTGGTGGATGAATAAAATAATCATTGGTAGATTTACCTTAACATTACATACAATTAGATATAATACGAATATTTACCCGTTTATAAATATCTGTGTGGTATCGGGTTAATAATTTCACCTCTCCATTTCTTCCATGGATGTAATGGCGACTAAAGAAGGGGTATTTTAGGCGACAGGCTAGCAACCTGTTACTATCACACTTGTCAACTTAAAACATAACGAGAAAAAGTAATGCTTCGCCTATGTAACGTTTCTTGTGCTTTGCCTACCCCATTAAATTAGAGAATGAAGGTGTCTGTATTCAAAAAGAATTTGTAAAGAGAGCATAATTTTTAGTTTTAAGTAAAACATAAGGGCTAAGGGGTACCTACTCGTAGGTACCTTAACCTTTTCTTTAGTCACCTCTTACGACTGACTCGGAAGAAATGGAGAGGTAAGGTATAACATTAAATCCGATGTTGCACGGGTATTATTGTAATACGGGTCACATTACAATAACGATTTTTATCTATTCTGTCAAGTTAGCACAAACATCCTTACTGTAAGAACGTCATGAATCATAGGAAGCCAGCAATCCGCTCCGGCCAGTAAAAAGCGAAATGAGCGAGCTTATTTATGATCGGACGTTACTCAGCGATTCCGGATTGTGTTGGAACTTCTGAGATTATGCCTCGGAGTTAGTAGTTGCTAAATCGTTGCACGGAGTCACGTATGCGTAGAGTAAACAGACGTGACAATTATGGTGTTGGTACAGACAGACAGACGACGGAGGAATAAATTGGTTGCCGGCTTTCGCTTTTACTTCCAAAGTAGGGCGAAGCGCGACAAACAAAAACAAAGCTGCTTATTGACTGGCGATTGCAATGCTTAAATATGGGATTACTAATTAGATGTAAGTAGTTGCGAATGAATGAAGCAGTTGTGAATAATAACATTAACGCCAGCGAGGCAGTACGTCGAGACTTTACTTAGTTGAAATAATAGGGTACTAACTAAAGTAATATTAATATTACTTTACTTAAGTATATGTATACTCGTAGATATTACTCAAATTACATCTCGTTAAAATTTGAACTTCTGAAATTAATATTTCACATACTTAAGTCAAACAATTGTAAAGTAGTCAAATCTGTACCTATGTAGGTATATTTCAGTGCAGTTTAAAACAAATAAAGGAATTTCTTGAAATATTGCCTTCGAAGAGGATCGATTTATGTTATTATTACGTTATTTTAACTCGACTATTCTGTACCTACAGATATATATCGCTTTGATGACCTAATGTAAGCACTTAAATAAAAGGGTACATTTGAAATAGAAAATAGAAAACAATAAAATACGACAATTCCTTAGTCATTTCTAGAAAAATAATGTTTCCTTGACGCTACTGCGTCCCAAGTTAATGTTGCGTGTAAAGTTACGGCCCAGTTCCACAACTGCATGCGCTAACTTCGCGGCGGCTATATGAGTTCCTAGAGAAATTCATGACACGGGGCGTTAATTTAAACCGGCTAGTGGTCCCCTTACTGCTCCACTCTACAAGCCAACACAAAAAAGAAGCACCACAATGCTCAGCCAAGATTTAATTTGCCATTTTACGCTCTACTTTTGTGCTTCTTCTTGGCTTATTACAATACAATCACATTTAAAGAACAGTAAACCGTCCCGGGCGCTTGAGAGAAAGTTTATTTTTAATTTAGTCCATAAAGGGGTTAATAACGCAGCAAAAGGAACTCTGCGGCTGGGCGCAACGATAAACCTTAATAAAATGAATTAATCATAATCTTATCTTGTTCTTTCAAGATTTAAGTATTTGGATTCGTGACTGCGAAAAGTATTTGCGTGCGTAATCTTTGGGGTGGAAATTCGGCCGATTACATGAAAGTACTGCTATTCGGAATTATTACTCTAGTATGAAAATGACGATAATCTACCAGGCTCGTAATGATTGCTGTACGGAAAGGTTTCCGTAAGCTAGTTCCGGACGTCCAGGGAAAAAGCATTCGTACCAACAAAATAATGGAGAACACATTACTGTTTTTCTTTGCTTCCTTTGAGGTTCAAGAGTAACCCTTCAAGCTCTGGACGTTAATTGCCGCGTGAGAATGGTCGCACCTGCCCTCATGAAGAGCGCCTAACAGCAAAATAAAAACTCTAAATACTATTTAACAATGATTTATGAACTTAGCCTTAAGAAAAATAAAGGAAAATTTGCGTTACGTAAGTATTTTTGGGTGATTTGCTTTAACTTACAGATTTTACTTATTACAAAAATATTATTCAGATGTTAAGAAAAACTTTTGTATCTAAGCACGTTTATTGTTCCTGAAAACACGTTCCTTAAAGTTTTCTGACAAAGTGGCACGATAGAATTTCATCATTGAAACAGGTTTTAGTCGGGGTCCTGCGGGACCACAACTTGTGGCCGTGAGCTTGGAGACGACATTTTTACGTGAACATTGTCGCCGTTATAAATACTGTAGTAGCAGCGGCGGTTTCCGTCCCCATCCGCAAGCTTCTGCTTGATTACAAAATACAAAGATCAACCCTTTTTACCCAAACGTATGTTGAACCGACAAACAAATGTCGCTGCTAAAAATAACAATCTATTTTAAGATGAACAATATCAGACATCCGAAGAAAATGGCTTTAAACATTTTTGATATCGGGCTTTAAAGAAATGCGAAACATTCAATCAAAAATTCATTGAACCATTCTTTCAGATTATCCCGGTTATCGGCCGGATATTTTTAATGCCGCCTAAGGGAAGCATAAAGTGAAATATTTAAAGTGGATGACAATATTTTAGGTAGAATAGCTTTATTTTTAAAATGGGAGCCATCATAAATCGCACCCTGCTGCAATAACGCAGGGTGGCGGGACGCGGACTGAATTTAAAACACACATCGTGTTACAGCGGCTCACTTACTGCTTTTTTAATAACTTATTAATATTGCTGTCAAATGACTGTCACAGTCTCCGGAGCGGCGTATTTCAAATTGGCTTTTTTGTTACGGACAAAAAGTTGCTAGATGTCGTCGGGTATCTTTCTTATTAATTTATTAACAAAGGCGTTGATATAGCTCCACCTCTCTTCAGTGTTGCTCTTCTATTTAAGCCGTACTCGTGTCATAGCTAACCAGCCCTATAGGCGCTCTTGACCTCTGTTTCAGCAAATAATTAAACTTACCGCTTCGTTAACGCTGACCTATTAGGGACGTTACCACAAATGTCACACGACCTTTTCTACAGCGAGTCGTGTCTAAACTGGACCTTACTAGGTATAAATTATCAGAAGGTCTAAAGCAATTAAAGCTTGTGAGATACAAAACCCGTCGTAAAAAGCGCAAGATTTGTGGCAGGTAGATATAAAGACAGATTTACGGTCTAATTAGTCGCTCTACGAGTGGTGCAGAGCTGCGTAAAACGAATTTATGCGACCGCGCCACTGTTTGCTCAAATTGTTTCACATGATTTAGACGCGACAGGTAACTGCGGATTTCGTATGTAAACACCTATCTATCTGCAAATTAAGAATCGTCACGCATATTTTTATGTAATAAAATTCTCCACGTTACCATTTTTTCCCTTTCATTAGCGAATATTTTTTCTTTTATTTGTTCGAGAAAATGGATTGCTTGAAATATTGCCTAAATTTTATTTTGGATGTAGTAATTTAAAATAGGCGCAAGAGTTTTTTTATTAATGTAAAATACTTAATAAATTAATAATACAGGTTACAAAATCAGAAACGGGATTTAGATTTCGTAAAGTACCTATTTTATATCAATAAAACAAACTTTAGCACCTATTTATGAAATCGAAATGGTGATATAAATAAGTGTTTCTTACTTAGCTAATGCTGGAAAATGGAATACCCTAACTCATTTTATTAAATTAGTCTTACTAATTTTCATACATCGAGGTCGTGATTTCGTTCATCCTTAATTTTACTAGCCTAATTTTAACAATTGAATGCAATATGTTGCACAAGCAATAATGCAGTATGCAGTATTCAATGAGTAACAAGTACTAAATGTTTAATTTCTCCCTGTACACTTAGTAACGTAGCAAGGTAAACGTCCCAATGACATGTTTTTGTGACCTTTTGTTGATATAATGAATAACAAAGAAGATGGTAAAAATTAATACGCAATCTATGCACTGGAGAAACTAATAATTGAGGTTGTGTCGATATTTTTATTTTATTTTATTTTATTATCTCGTTATATTTGAAATTCTTTAAGTAAGACCGATTATCTTTTAAAATAGATACGTACGGAATAAAAAAAGATCATATAAATGTAGAGTTTAGTTATTTATTATAAATCCGGGGCAACTCAGGAAACATAATGCAGACTTTGATATTTATTTAATTATCGGTACATCGTGATACATATATGGTAAGAAGGAAGTTAAACCGATTCGCACATGGATGCTCAGGCGGGCTCATCGTACCCACCTGAACACAAGCCCCCAGCTTCCATTCACCACAGCTGGAGGGCCAAAAAACGTAACAAATACGTACAACCATTATCAATTCACACTCGGTGGTTTATAACAAAAGACGCAACCATGGAAGCGTTTTTACTATCTCCTTTGCGAGCGCCCAAACAAAGCCCTCCTGTAGGCACTGACAGCAGACCGTTAACTCTACACTCATCAGAAGAAAATAAAACGACATGTATTATAAAAATCCGCACAAAGTCGGTTTTATCGCGAGCGGGTTTTTTAACAGAGAATTACCGCAGGCCGCAGCAATCCGTCTACAAGGGATGGAAACATAAATTGTGCTTCCTCTTTTACCCTTAAATAGGCAAGCGTTGTTCATTAAATCTAGTGAGTTCTGTGGAAACATTCTCCTACATTTTATGAAAATGTTTTGATACTTTTACATGCTCAACTTAACTATAATTTGGTAAAAGTTTATAGAGTGCACTACTATTTGTTTTACGAAAAAGTAATTGATTGTCTTAAACGACGCAAAATTAGCAACTAGGTTGTTATTCAATTTATAATGAAGATAAAATATTTTAAATCAATTGTGATAAGTTTTTTGTTCTAACTTATCTTGCTCTACAGTAAGCATTAAGGTAGAAATTAGCAATATTAGACTACGTTTATGCCTAAAAAGTTACGATGGCCTAAATAGGTAGGTACCTAATGTAAGTATTATTGTATTGTTAATGTGACAGACCCAAAAGCAATTCGTTTCGCTTTTAAGTAGAGGCTAATCCCTACTAATTATAACAAATGCAAAAACATCACAATCAGTTATCTGTCTGTCATTTTAATAATGAATTAGTTATTAATTAAAGTAATTTATTGTAGAGTATAATATAAAGATATTTATAATTAACACTGACATAACACGGTATTCAATGAAGTTGACTGTCAATCTCATGCAAGAAATTTTGTCTTAAATTTTGTTGGAAGGCAAACTTACCACTTCTTGACAACTAGGATTGTGTGTAGTCTGCAGTTCTGTTGTCGTCTGCGATCAGGTACAAAAACATGACCAATAACAATGATGTGTCGTTGACGTCTACTGATGACGCATTTGTCTGAAATTGAATTCTAAGTCTCGAGGGAGGACATTATTTACATTTAACGTTTACATTAAATTGAAAATTTAACAGTTCCTGCGAAATGCTCACCGACGAAGTCACCGGCAATAACTTGTCAAAAAAATATAATTTCAGGTTAAAATTGCCATGTCCACAAATCCTTCTAAGTATAATATTATTATAATGTAGTTGCTCCGGCGATAATTGTGGCTTAGATCCGGCGCGCACAACGACTTTTTGTCGCGCGACACGATTTTAAAATAGCGCTGTCC